>APFE030698122.1:0-48566 GCA_000404065.3 Pinus taeda | reverse complement strand
CAAGTCTATTTTTAGACTATGTCTATTTTTAGACATATGGATCATGTCTATGGATTGCAGGTTGTTGTTTATGGAGATTGATCAAGTTGGGAAAAATAGATGGACTTCTATTTTTAGATCACAGCGGAGTGACTGCTCAGTCTAAATATAGCACAGTCAAATATTATTAGCTCATAATAATATTTAGACTATAAACTTTGTCTTATTCTCTTGGAGCACTTCAGGATGAGCTACGGATGTGGTACATGCAGATCCCAGAAGGAAATACGTGGTTACCTATGGGATGACTAATATTTGCATGCAGGACTTCAGTTAGAACTCAAGTGAGTTGAGTTTAGTGGGCTGGAGGTGCAGTTGATGGAGTTGTGTTCAGTTTAGCTTTGTTAAACTGGTTGTATTTAGTCTAACTGGCAAATAGACTAGAGATGAGTTGGGTGAATTAGTTATTAATTAATTCACAAGTTATTAAACTCATAATACAACTAATGAATACATCAGTTAACTTAGTTTCATGTCAGTGCATGTTTAGTTCAGCAGGGACAGGTTTTAGAGAATCAGATTGCTATCAGTTGTGACTATAGTTGTGCATCAGATCTTGCACAATCAAGGGATTGAGTATGCCAATGAGTTTGCTCATGTATTTTCCCACATTGTAGCCTGTGATCACGTGATTTTTCCAAGTAAATACATGGTTGCCTTGGAATTATCATCAGTTCTTGAGCAGGTATTGAGCAGCGGAGGCAGGCAAGCAGCGAAGGAGATTTGAGCCAGTGATTGATTCAGATATGAGCTGTATTGTCTGTAACAGAGGTGGAGATACTTGTGAGAAGTATTATGCTGTGTAATGTTACATGACTCAATCATTAATATACAGATAGTTGGGGTTTTTAGCGAGATGCTTTCTCCGGGATACATACTGTGTTAATGTGTGAATGCTCTTGATGTTTTATTGTTATTGATGCTGCTATATTGATGATCAACGTAGAGGAGCTGATGTATTGTGTATGTTTTCCGCAATAGTACATGATCAGGATAATCTCCATTGAATATGTGTTAAATTATTCAAAATTTCTAGACTTCTCGCTTCACCTGGTAGATCCACCTAGAACCTACCACTGTCTTATCCTCTGGCTTTGCGATAAATTCCCAAGCATTGTTCCTATTAATGGAGTCATACTGCTCAACCATGGGACCAAACCATACTGGTTTCTCCAGTGTTACCTCGAACGAGGACATTTTAGTATCTACACTCTCACTCATTAGAGCCATGTATCTGATGTACTGATCTGTTGACCTCCTATGCATGTGCTATGATGTGGGTGCTCCCATATTCCATCTAGCATCAATCATCAATCTGTCAACTTCTCTAGTGCACTTCCTTTCATCTCTAGACTTCTCTTCATGAGTGGTTGCTTCCACTCTTTACTCCTCTTCATTTGGTTTCTCCACATCATCCTGAGGTTATTTCGTTGGAGCTAAAAGCTCCTCATTTGCAAGTAAGTAAAGCTCCCTCTCAAGGGAACATCACATGGCCTTCTCTTCATCAAAATTCCCATCTCTATAAACCATTGTCATCTTGTGAGATGGTAGTTACACTCGATAGTTGTGAGGTGTATCAATGTATCCCAAAAATATGCCCAACTCAGTTGTCGGTTCTAGATTTTTCCCTACTTCCTTGGTAACATGACAATAAAATGATGAACCAAATATCCTGAAGGGTAACACATATGGTTTCTTCCTTGAAAAGGCTTCTTCTTTTGTATTTAGCCCAAGAATCTGACAAGGACTCCTATTCTACACATATACAACTATGTTGCATGCTTCAACCCACAAATGCAATGATATGCCTTGATCATGTAACATCGCTTGTGCAGCTCCCACAATACTTCTAATCTTATTTTAATCCACCCCATTCTACTTTGGGTTATGGGGTGTTATTAAATCTTGTCGAATTCCTTCTAATGCACAAAATTTCTTGAATTCATTTGACACATATTCTCCATCGTTATCACTCCTGAGAGCCTTCACTTTCTTGCTAGTGTCTTTATCAACAAGTGCTTCTACTGTATTGTATGCCCTGATGTTTCATCCTGAAACTCATTCCAAAAGCCAAGATAGACTCTGTTTTTTCCGATGCTTGAAGCATGAGGTGAATTTTTTTTTATTATATGGGATGGTCATGTCATATTTGATGCGGCTTCCCTACCTTTCCCCTATAATCACTCCATGTAGATGACCGCATTATGGAGGATTGGTAGTTTTCTTGGCTGAGGTCTGAATGCTCTTTAGACACCTCCTACCTCCTGGGTTTTTCAGGCCGATACCCACTTCCTGGGACCAGAAACCTTTCCCGGTATACACTTCTACTTTTTGGGTCAGTCTCTACAAAGGATTGAGATTCAAATCTTATGGGTTTCAGGGATAATGGTACTTTAGGGGATGATGTCAAACCCTGTGAGACAATAGAAGCCGCCATTTTTTGAAATACCTTTCATTTTGTCCCAGGCTTCCTCACGTAAATGTCACTCACCCTTAATTCTTAAAGACAACTGGCTTTTTTGGAATTTTCTTTCCTCTTGGAAAGGGAGCTTCTTATTCTCGAGGTTTCGTTTTGTCAGTCCTTATGTCAGGCAAGGCCTCGTTTTCCCTCTTTGCGTCATTATTTCTCTGGGTAATATGTTCAGTGGGGGTCAGGTCACATTTACTGCCTGATTTATAGCCTGATCCTGAAAATACACTTTAGGACTCCTCAGTACACCTGTTAAGATAGGGGGTGGACTTTTGAGGTATGGACTTTGCGTCAGATGCATCGGTCATGGAGGCCATGATCTGCGCAACTATTCAGGCCAAAACTTGGCAGGGTGTCCCCATGTTGTCAAATGACTGGCAATCCACGCTGGTTGACATGATTGTCCGACCTTCATTGCCAACTGATGACATGGATGACGATGACCTACCAAAGGCGCGAACAACTCAGGAAGGCAACCAAAATGATTACCAACAGAGGGAATATGTAGATTGTGAGCCTTCGAACCATTATAAAAAGAACCTGAAACCCGTCAAAACCATCCCTCTGCCAGTGGTGATTAAGCTAAACAATATTTACTTGACTCACCACATTGCAAGTTTACAGGAATATGCTCTGGCTGGCCGATGGAACTTTCCAGAGATGGATGATGCCAAGATGCGAAAGTGGCTTGAGTTTCAATGGAAACCTCTGATCAGCTATACTCCCGTTGTAGCTAAATTGATGAAAGAATGGTATTGTTTTCATTTTTTGTGTGCTAGTGATCTAGAAGCCATTTAGAATCGTCCATGGGTACATGGGAGGAGTTTTCTTGTGCTATATAAGTGGTACATTAGCTACAATCCATTGAAGAATACTCCTACTAATAATTTGATATGGGTCAAACTCCCTGGCCTTCCCCTGGAGTTGTGCTCGAAGGAAACTTTAACTGAGATAGGAAATGCCATAGGAAGATGTGTATATGTTGATCCAAGATGTTTGGGGGGAAAATACAAACATGTAGCTTGGATTCTCATAGAAAAAGCTTATAGGGGAGGGTTTCTTGACCACATCAAGATATCTTGGAGGGATTTAAAAATAAATCAGAGATTGGATTTCTAGGGAACCCGCTTCAGGTGTTCAACATGCCATAGGATAGGACACCTAATCAAAAATTGCCCTTGACACCCTGTTCTTAAGAGCTGAATGCATCATGGAAAATTCCAGTCAGCAACAAATAAACATAGGATGAAGTCTCTATCCCTTGGAATGGCAAAGTTATCACCTACAATAGTTTATCTCCATCAAAATCTGGCGACCCACAACGGGTTATTAATCTTGAAGATAATTTTCATCAAACCCCATCTTCCTTTCAAAGGTTAAATCCTCAAGATATAACTTCTCCATCAATATACCCCAGAGTCAGATCATCCTTCCTAAAAGTTCGAGAAGGTCAATCACCCAATCTGATAAAAAGACTTACAATCACTTTTGTATGCCCCCCCCGGAACTTGTTACTGATAAAGAAATCCCTCCTCCTCCCCCGATCCCCCAACCATACAAAGATTTTAATGTGGACGCCCATATTAATTTTATTCCATTTTCCTCTTCATCACCAAAAAACGAAATAACTCCACCTGAGAAAGGAAAATAACCTATGGTTTCAACTACTCCTCTTAATTCCCCGGCTTCTTCCCCAACAAAGTCAATTGGTAGCGACCTGGACTATCTCCTAAGCAAGAAATCACTTGAACTCGAACCCCTAACTATTCATAAATTGGGGAAGCCATCCCCTCCTCAAATAAGGCCAAAATCTGCAAAAAATATTACGGTGAGAAGGAAAAATAACAAGGGTAGTAGACATTTCAGGGGAAGGGTTGATGGTGCAGGTAGAGGAGTACGCAATATTTCCGTTATAGATGTTCCTATCATTGATATGTCAGAAGAAGGGCCTCTTAGAGCAAGTATGGCTGAAAAGACTCCTCAATGACTTTCATCATATCTACGAACATAAGGGGTCTAGGGGTAGATCATAAATTTTTGGCCCTAAAGAATATCTTCTATTCAGAACAACCCAAAATCATTTTAATCCAAGAAACCATGCATAGCACTCCTGTATCTATTTCCTATTTTAGGAAAATGTTCCCCACCTGCCATATGGCTACTTCAGAGGCAAATGGCCTTTCTGGGGGCCTGGCGGTTTTATGGGACCCTTATTGGATCAGAGCAAAAGCATATAAATTCTTTGTGGGCATTCTCATCTCGGCATCCATTAGAGGGAAAGACTGTCCTATTAACATTTTGAACATTTATGCTCCTTACAAAAACAGGTTACCATTCTGAGAGAAATTATTTGCATAAGAAATTTATGATATATTTGTCCTTGATGATTGTAGGAGATCTAAATGTCACTTTAAACTCTAATGAAACATGGGGGAACAACAGGAAAAAATATCCTCTTGCAGATCACATCAGATATGAGCTATTACATAGGAATCTTGTTGACATAATCCCTCCTAGGATGCTTCCAACATGGGACAATGGAAGGATTGAAGTGGCATATATAGCTAAAAGACTTGATAGATTTATCCTACATGTTAGCATAATCGATAGACTGGGCATGCCATTCTCATCAATTGGTAATGTGTTTATATCAGACCATAGACTGATACTTCTAAGTTGGAGAGAAAAGGGTTTCAGGAAAGGCTATCTGTTCAAATTTAATAGGTCATGGTTAGAAGAATCAGAGTTCAATGAAGTCATAATAAGAACTTGGAAGGATTTACCATCAAGAGATAATATGCCTCCTTTTTTGACCTTTAGGGATAAACTTTCCTCCATTAGAAAGGTTGTTAAAGAATGGCAGTATAAGAAAAGACCACTGAACAGAACGGCCCTTCGGGAAATACAAATGGAACTAGACAACATCTCTGGAGTTTTGGCTACTCACCTACTCCCTTTCAATATGAGATGCCATATAAAGGAGCTTCAAAGGAAAAAACAAAAAATTTTGGAGCAGGAAGAAGCATCATGGAGATTAAAGAGCAAGGTTATTTGGCTTAAGGAAGGTGATAGGAACACAAAAATTTTCCATAGGTTTGCAAGCTCCAGACATGGAAAAAACTCTATATGGAAGATAAATGATGGTAAGGGGGGCTTTCTATACTCTCAACAAGACATCTCAAATGAGGCCGTGAGATACTTTGAAAATCAATACAAGAGATCTGATGATTGTAGGTTACAAGACATTTATGGGGCATTGAATTATTCCCACAAATGTTTGATAATGAACAAAACGAATGCCTTTCTCGCCAATAACAGAGGAAGAGTTGTTAGGAACCATGAAATCTTTCAAGAAGGATAGGTGTCCTGGCCCATATGGTTGGACGATCGAATTCTTCATCCATTTTTTTGATCTTATTAAACATGATTTTCTAAGGATGGTAGAAGGCTCTAGAATATCAAGTAGCATACACCAGATAAATTCTTCCACTCAAATAGCTCTCATCCCAAAGAAAATGGAAGTAGAATATTTTCAAGATTTCAGGCCGATATCCCTCTATAACATTTCCTTCAAAATCATTTCGAAAATTATTGCTGAAAGAATTAAAGTAACTTTGTCAAGATTTTTAACAAAGGATCAACATGGCTTTTCAAAAGGAAGAAATATTTTGGACGTTGTTGCCAACACACAAGAAAGATTGTTCACTATGCATAATAAAAAAAGTGAAGCAGTCATATTCAAAATTGACCTTCGAAAGGCATATGATTGCCTTGATTGGGGTTTCATTAGATGCTTACTTGCAAAGATTGGATTGAGAGCTAATATGATAAACTGGATCATGGCATGTGTTGAGAAGGTGAACTATGCCATCATTATAAATGGGAATCCATCCTCTTACTTTCTAGCTGCCAGAGGACTGCGTCAAGGCTGCCCCCTATCTCCCCTACTATTTATCTTGGCAATGAATTATTTAAGCCTCCAGATTAACAAGGTAGTTAGAGAAAACATGTGTCGCCCATTGAATATTTGCGGAAACAATTATATCTCACATAATTTATTCGTAGATGATATACTTATATTTGGAATGCCATGCAGACTCAGTTGGATATGCTTATATGACCTCCAAAATGTTTTCCAAAAGGCCACAGGACTACAAATTAATGAATCCAAATCAGTTTTCTTCCATAATGATGTCAACTTGGAAATAGTAGAATGGATATCCTCGTTGTTCGGGATAGAGGCACGATCCATTAAGCATGGAATGAAATACTTAGGATTCCAGTTAAAAGCGAAGGGATACTCTAAAATGGACTGGTAATGGATAATAGGTAGGTACTATAGAAAGATATCAGTGTGGGAATACAAATGCCTATCAATGACAGGAAGAGTTATCTTAGCTTAATCAATTCTAACACAACTTGTTGTATACTGGGCTCACGTATCTTTTCTTCTTGCAAGTATCATTCAGAAGATGAACAAGCTAACTGCAAACTTTATATGGGGTGGCCAATCAGAACAAAGAAAATTTCACCTATCTAAATTATCTGATATCTCTTTGCTGAAGAATTTTGGTGGATGGGGCCTTCTGGACCTGTGACTTTTGGAAAGGAACTCTTATGCAAATCACTGTGGAGAGGGATTTATGGAGAGGGTCCCTGGAGCAACATAATAAAAAAGAAATATATGGGCAGTAAAGATATTTCATACTGGTACAGGTTGGGAAGGATTGGATCCACTTATGAGTCAGCAATATGGCTGAGTTTTCACAAGATAGAAGAGTATTGATTAAGGAATTTGGCATGGAGTTTCTAGTCTGGTAGCAGGATACTCATTGGAATAGATCCATTCTTGAACGGACAGGAGGAAATCACTTTACTTGAGGCACTACTTAACTTTTTCCATAGGAGAGGTTTTTTCACTTGGGACAAACTTATTGCAGAATGGTAGTGCCCTTTCCCTCTTTGGAAAGAAGTTGATAATATGGGGATGTCTCACATTTTACCACGGTAATGGAAGAAAATCAGAGACTATTTGAGAAACTGTGGCATATACCGTTCTTTGGAACCTGATGTTCCTATCTCGAAAGATACAAAAGGAATCACCCTAGTTCGTGTAAAGGACATTTACTCAAATCTGATAGGTTTAAAGACTGCTCTTTCCAGCCCAATATTCCCAACAATTTTTTGGAAATCTAGATGTCCTTCCAAAACAATATATTTCTCATGGCTGGTCTTCCACAAAAAAAACTTATCATGGGAAAATTTGAAAAAGAGGAGTTGGCACGGGCCGAGTCTCTGTTTAATATGCAAATCCGCTGAGGAAAGCAACTATCACATGTTCTTTAACTGCTAGAAAACTCAGCAATTATGGAAATCTCTAGCAAATCTATATGGATTCCCTCATATTTCTCATGCGTCTACAAAAGAAGAATTCCTTTGGTGGAGCAGGCAAAAGGAATCCTGGAGGGCTATAATTATTATCACCCTTAGGTGCATATGGAGATGGAGGAACAATATAATCTTCAAGGATAGTAAAGAGCCTTTCATGGGAATTCTACAAAGTATTGTATTTCTTTATGACTCCTTACTAGAAAAGTCACACAAGAAAAAAAAGTGTAATCATAAAGAGCAAGCACATGATCACACAATGCTCTCAAGAGCGTATTTTGATGGTGCTACACAAAATAGCTCTTGTGGTTGTGGGGTACACATCATCATGAATGAAAATGTACAATATCTCATTTCATGGAATGGGGGAAAGGGTTCCAATTGCAACGCTAAGGCGATGGCTCTCATGGGCCTTCTAATTTTTTGTTTTTTCTTTAACATACAATTTGTTTCAATTTTCAGATATTCCAAAGTCATGGTTGATTATGTATCAGGAAAGAACCATATCAGCAATCGTCACCTTGTAGGATGGATGTACAGAATCATGTTCCTTTGGAGGAGGATGGAAGGATGCTCCATCTAGCACATTTACAGATCACAGAACCAGCAAGCAGACATCTTATCAAAGGAAGGTCTTCTATTGGAATTAGGTATCTAGAACATGAAGGTAATATTTGACGAGGAAATTTTCTCTATCCAGGAATTTTCCTTTCGTGGTACTTAATTTCAAATCTTGCTGAATCCAGATATGCACTGTCATTTTGTTCTTTTTGCTTCTCTCCTCCCTAATGAATATTGTGTTTATGTACGGTCGAAGTATAAATTGAAAATTCTGAACAGTGCTTCTACTCCTTAGAGGATCTAATTTTCCTAATTTCTCCTTTATGAGCTATGTAAAATCTTTTATTTGCAAACTTTTTGACAGATCAAAAGGCTATCTATCTCGATGGACATCTCATCTTTTTTGCTGTGATTATGCTTTCCATCGCAATAGGGTTGTGGACTCCGTAACTTACTTGAAAATTGAAGAGTATACCAGAAGATCTTCACATCATCCTAAGATTTACGAGGACACACGTGACTCCTGCGCTTTTCCAACTCGCTTTACAATCTCCTTACACAATGATCCTGGAAGAACTGAACTCGGTCAGGCGGCCCAACAGGCTTCAATATTAAATCAAGAAAATGTATTACACACCATGTTATGCAGCAGAGCAGAGCAGAGCTCTTCTATTCTCTCGCTGATTACAGCACACAATACTCACAAATACACACTCACTCTTAGCACACGATGATCATTCTATCTACTACACTCATACTTATAGCAAACAAAAGGGAAAAAGTGAATTATTGAGGGTCCTTGTCCGACATTACTTATTCTGGACGGTGTCTACCCAATATTCTTGAGTACAATAATAAAAAATCGCACTAACAAAAAGGAAGCGCACTACCAAGGTCCGGTAGGACTTCAGTCACTTTCTACATCAGATCCGAGATCAAAGTCTGAAGAATCACGGGAGTTAAACTGTTGCTCAAGTATCTTTAAGTACTTTTCTTCCCATGTGGGGTCATAATCTCCTTGAGCATCTTGATAGGTGTCGATGTAGATGGTATCTTTTTCTTTTTCTTCGTCCATTTTCTCTTTACCTTTTGAGCTGGTGAGGACTAAAGCAGATTTTTGTTGAAGTCGAGCACGTGAAGTTTTTCCGGTATCAAACTTTATCGTATCTGTCGTTACATGAAGATTCTTTTGAGGGAACAGATACTCATTATCTTTCTTTGTCTACCTGTTGATGTAGGCAAAAGGATCAATCTCGATGCCTAGGAAAGGATCTTTTCTGCTTTTTCTTAAATTAGGCAGGGTTTGAACTGACAACTCAACACCATCTAGAAGTTCCCACTTAAAAATCTGAAACATACTCACTGATCTTTCTATGCTGTATTGGATCCACAGTTTACAGTATTGACTGACGGTTTCTTATTTTTGCCAACTCATTTCGAAAACCATTGACGAACAGACTTTAGTAGATAGCATTAAATTTATCAAACAAGCAATATCTTCATTCCAATCTCCATTCATAATGCTTAGAGTAATAAGACCTTTTTGATTTATCCATAATCTGAATACGGCCTTTTTTCCTTAGAGTTTATCTAAAGTTTTAAGTAAAGACAATTATTCCTATAACTTTAGATTATTGAATTCTTTAAGCCATTCTGTGATTTTCTTTACTTCATCTGGATTATTTGCAATTTGCGGAGAATCACATGTTTCAGTTCCATAAATCTATTCAAATGGATTGGGGTCTATGGGTATCCTGAATTCAAGACTATGGTAATCCGATGGTGCTGAAAAAGTACGCAGATATTGCAGTGTTCTTTCAACACACTGAGATGCTCGAACCAAAGGATTTTTCTGACATTTCCCATTTTTAATCTCCTAGTCTACAAATGGAGCAAATATTTCATACTGTGGGAATGAATCCATTGTTGCATAATTGTCGTCATTTCTCTGTAGAAAAGTAGCTTCAAGTTCCTCAAATAAATCAGGGATCCTTAGAGATTGCAAAAATCTTTGGACTCTTTCAGTCATATTTATCTCTTCAAGATCTAACATTTTTGCTGATGTAAAGACAGCAAGAGAAAAATCAACAACACCAATGATTTGATAATAATTTAAAGTTTTCAAAACTTTAATCATTTGCTCAGTATACTCCTTGGTCCAATAATCATCCAGAGTTTTGAAATATACTTTTACTTTCATATTTGACAAAGGATAAATCTTCACCAATTCTTCATCTAACCCCAGAATGATACCAATGTTTTTGAATTGCCAGGCTTGGCAATTTTGTATCCATTGGTTTCTTCGAAACCGCATTCCTATAACCTTCTTTATTTCTTCGGCCAAATCACTAGCCACAAACTTTAGAATTTTAAATCTTTTGACAAAGGTTTCAAAGGAATCGCTCTGAGTATCTCCTTGAAGATCAAAAATACCATTTCTCTTTTCTAAACCATGAGCTTTATTCATATCTCTTGTAAGGACGTCTGCTAACATATTAGAAATTCTTGGTATCCATTCAACTTCAAAATCGTACATCTGGAACCAGATTTGCCAAGCTAAAAGTCTACCTCTTGCTAATTGCTTAGAAATCTTGGCATTTAGAAAGTATTTAAAATTCATTGAATCTGTACGAATCAAGAATTTTACAGGTGCTAGATAAAGCTCAAACTTTTGAATACCATTAAAAATAGCCAAAGTTTCTTTCTCGGATGGGAAGTAATTCTTCTGATGGGAAAGGAACTCACCTGACGCATAGCCACATAAAATTTCTTCTTTATTCTTGCCTTCTCCCCTTTTTCAAATAAAACGGCTGCCCAAAAATTGTTGGAGGTGTGAGTTTACAAAATTGAAGAACCATTTCCAGGTGGTTTTAATGCAGGAAAGTGCTGACATTCTTCTTTAAGATTTTGAACTGCCTTGGTTGCTTCTGGAGACCAACCAGAATGTAGATCTGCCCGGATTGGTGCAGTTTTTTCTGTAAGATTTGGGATATACTTATGTATATAATTCAAGATACCTAAGAAACGGTGGATCATCTTAGTATCTGTTAAATTGTCAGGAAAATTAGCTAATTTAGATAAAACATGAGGCTGCATCTGTATTTTCATATCTTTTATATGAATACCCAAAAAATCAATGTTTTCCTGGAAAAGAAGCATCTTTCTCTCTGAGAGAACTAGACCATGCTTTTTGGCTTCTTCAAGAAAAACTTGTAAATGCTTCAAATGAGATTCTAAATCTGGACTATGTACTAAAATGTCATCAATATATACAACAATGAAATCATACTTGCCAAAAATATGATCCATCCACTTCTGAAAAAATGCAGGAGCATTCTTTAGACCAAATGGAACAACACGCCATTGATAAAAGCCAGCAAGACATGTGAAAGCAGTTTTATGTCGATCTTTTGGATTAATCTGGATTTGATAATACCCAGATTTCATATCAAATTTACTGAAGATCTTACTCTTACCAATCTTCTGCATTATTGTTTCCTGTCTTGGCAAAGGGTATTGAAAAATTTTGGTGATGGCATTCAGAGGCTTATAATTTATCACCCTGCGATCTTTACCATGGACAATCTCTGAATGATTGCGAACTAGGAAAGCAGAACATGAATAATGAGACTAGTTTGGTTCAATTAATTGAAGCCTCAATAATTCTTCAATTTTTTTTCTGATTTCCTTTTCATCCACTAGGGTACAGGGTATCAATTTCCCAACGACTCCATTATCATGCAAAGTGATAATGTCTTGTTGAGGACTTTCAATATCCCAGAATTCTTTGTGATTCTCTGAACAACATGTTAATAATTCATCATAAAGTTTTAATTGGTCCTGAGACCAATCAGGATTTTTGAATGCTTTCTGTTTAGGTTTGTTTTTCTGTTCATAAATCTACAACACTTATTTCCAATCTCTAGAATTTTTCTAAGATTTCTTTGTATTTAATTTCTTCTGAGTATTTCTTCTGGCTTCAGAATCAACTATAATCAGCCTTGGGATTGCAACAACCTTTGCTTGATACTACAAATGATTTTGTCGTTGCTTATAGTGACAGGAAAAACATAATTTATAGAAGGCATCCCAAGGAATAAACTTGCAGAATTATCGTAATGTTGTATTGCAGAGAGTTTTATAATACTCCCTCCCAATTTCATCGAAATATTATCAACATAATGTGTAAGGTTAACGAAACCACCAATGATTTTAGAAAGAAGAATGTTTTGCAATGGTTTCCATAAACCTTTGAATAGGGAAGGTCTAGCTAGATTATTGGATCCTCCAGTGTCTATGAAATCATCTAAAACAATCCATTCTCCTCGAACTTGGACTTCAACTCGAATATACAGGAGATTATTGGATTTGACAATCTTTTTCAAAAATGCACTTTCTTCTTCAGGAGTATCTAACTTTCTTGACCATGAAGATGATGATGATGAAGCCACATTTTTCGGATATGGGCAAAAATAATTCACAATGGATTGTGGAGGCAATGAATTTAAAATGGAGTTGGAATTCTGAGTGCGTTGTTCAGTATCTGAGGCTGAAATAGTTTCTTCTTAGGAGCTAACAACTATTTCTTCAGTGTCATCTCCAGAACTATATTCATCACTGTAATGTAATTCATTTTCTTGCTCAAAATCTGACAAATCTTCACAAATATTCATTTTTTGACTCAAATCAGGAATGGACTCTTCATCAGACAAAGAAGCATCAGTCAAAATATATACATCTGACACTTCATCTTGAGAATCTACAACATACCAATTATCTACAAAATCTTCCATCTCTATACAAGCTTTTAACTTATTTGATGAACTCTTTGGACATTTCTTTGCAAAGTGACCTTCTTGTTTACAAATAAAACAAGCGTTATCTCTTCTCGGGTTCTTTCTCTCCTTCTTTTTCTGATACCAAATAGGGTTGTGGAGGCAATGAATTTAAAACGGAGTTAGAATTCTGAGTGCCTTGTTCAATATCTGAGGCTAAAACAATTTCTTCTGAGGAGCTAACAACTGTTTCTTCGATGTCATCTTCAGAACTATATTCATCACTATAATGTAATTCGTTTTCTTGCTCAAAAACTGACAAATCTTCACAAATATTCATTTTTTCACTCAAATCAGGAATGGACTCTTCATTAGACAAAGAAGCATCAGTCAAAATATATACATCTGACACTTCGTCTTGAGAATCTACAACAAACCAATTATCTACAAAATCTTCCATCTCTATACAAGCTTTTAACTTATTTGATGAACTCTTTGGACATTTGTTTGCAAAGTGACCTTCTTGTTTACAAATAAAACAAGCATTATCTCTTCTCGGGCTCTTTCTCTTCTTTAAGTATTTGAATTTTTTGAATGGCTTCCTTGGATTTGCTACACGTTTTGGGTGATATTTTCCAAATCTTCTGGACTTTCTGGATCTTCTTTTCTTGAATGGTGTCCAAGGTAAAACAGATCGATAGACATCTAAACTAGGTGAAACATCTTGGGTTTTCTTCTGCCAGCAGAGATATTTAACTTTCTCTTAGCATCTGAACAGAAGATCTATCCAATAGATCTGATCTATTATCTTTCCTTGAACTTCAATATCTTTCATAATCATATCTCCCAGATTTCCAGGTAATTTAGATAAAAAAAAAACTTTTTGAACAGAATCATTTGCTAAATTGGCTTTATAGATTTTTGACATGTATTCACTGCCAAATGAATCTAACAGCTTCAGATATTTTAACTCCATTATGGTCAGATCAGTTATTATTTGTTTCTTTTCATCTACGGGTTCCGTCAGAAACTGTGTAAGCAAAAGAACTTCTAAAGTAGCCAAACCATTCATAGCTACATTTAACCGTTCTTCTTTGGATGGCCCCATCCACCAATCATGAGCAATACCGGCCATTCTTTTTCCAGCTAAGAGAAAGATAGAAAAATTATCAAGTTTTGAGATAACTTGCATTTAGTAGAGTGCACCAATCCAAATTCTTATGGATTCTGTAGGATTTGATGATTTATCTAAATCAAGGATATAACCTGACATATTTGCAGCAAATAGATATTCTTCGATCCTTGGATACTTAGGTGCTTCTCTAAAAACATTTGCTTTTTGAAGTGAAGGTCTGATGAATGAAGGGAATTTGGTAGCAGCATTTTCTAGAGTAGCGAGTTCATTTTTTGACATTGGTAATTTTATTACTTTAGCTTGCTCTACCCTGTGTTCAATTTTAGAGCTTGACCCTTCTTCACTCTCATTGGACTCAATTTCTGATTCTTCAATCTTTGGGACTTGCATTGCTCTAGAAAAAACAGGAGCTTTAGATTCTCTTCTTTTTCTCTCCTTCTTTTTCTGATGCTTGGCTTCTCTTCTTTGTTTATCAGATTGTTGCTCATCATACAAAAGTTTAAGATTAGCCAATATTAACTCACTTTGACTTCCCTGATCATCTAATACTTCCTCAGCATGGCAACACCATGTGGTTAGATAATTTCCAATTTGATAAATCTGATCTAGGTCATTAGGATTTTGGGCATTGTACTCAATCAAAGGAGCACAATCAGCTCTTGTTGCAGGTTGTTTGGAAGAAGAGGATGTAGTACAGAACTTGGTTTTAGGAGGCCATTTTCCTCCTTTGACAAAACGATGATTAGCATACTGCCATTCATCTACAGGTTGATATCTAGTATGAGAAATACAATACATCTTATTTACACTAGGTAAAAATGGCTTAGACTCAGGTATGTACAACTCTGTTGAGGATAATTGAGGTTCATTGGCTATGTCATCAATAGTAGGAAAGTCAATAGTTTTGGATGAGGATGCTTCATCAGGTGGTCCTGATGGAAAGACAAATCTGCGAGGCTTAGTAACTGGTTTATGAATCTTTTGTTGAGCAGGTATTAACTTTACATGACCGTTATCGATTGAAACCCTTTTCAATTTGGCCTCTGGTTTTTTCTCATCAGCAAGCGATTTGTATTGAAAATACCAATTACTAGGTAATTCAGTTGGATCATAAAGCACTCCTTCTACTTGGGCATTAGTTATTCCTACAGTGACACAGTCTTTCACGACAAGCTGCTTTAGCTTGGGGTGAACTGTATTGGTCAATTGAAATGAGGCTTGAGCTATCACAGAGAGATATTCACTATCCTCAATCATGGTTAAGCCTTGAACTCCAATTAACATTTTCCAACAATCTTTTAAATGGACATCGCTTAGACTGATAGAATAATCAGGATATATTGTTCCGTATTGACATCCAGCTGACAAATTTCCCATTATTGTCCCAATTCTTGCACTTTCATATGATTGGTGACGGGTATCAAATAATTCAGCAATACATGGAGCATTTATACCATGACGGAATAATGGAGCAAGACCAATTCTTATCCCTCCAAAATGAAGATAAAAATACTTTCCATCTTGTACATATTTTCTGAACTTCTTAATTTCATCATTTGAAAACATATTCAAAGCAACTATCTGAACAGCAGGACCAACAATCTTTAAAGTAATCTCGACTTCTTTCAGAAAAGATTTTCTTTTGAATGCAAAAGTCAGAAGTAGTTTATACACATCAGTCGCATGCAGAGAGGGTGGATTCCAGTTTTCAGGATGTTCTACTACTTCATGATTTTCAGAGTTTTCAATTTCAGATTCGACAGACCGAGATGATACTTCATTAATAACATGTCGATCAACAGTGGAAAAGGAACGCAATAAATTTTCCATCTGTATAATCTAAACACTAAAGCAACGTTTATCAAACAGACAGTTGTATAACAACAGTTGTTCGAAGACTTCCTGGCCAACTTTAGACTCTCTCTATAGATTAAAATCAGAACTAGAACAGGACTAGAACAGGGCTCTGATACCAAATAGGGTTGTGGACTCCGTAACTTACTTGACAATTGAAGAGTATGCCGGAAGATCTTCACATCATCCTGAGATTTACGAGGACACACGCGACTCCTGCGCTTTTCCAACTCACTTTACAATCTCCTTACACAATGATCTTGGAAGAAGTGACCTCAGTTAGGCGGCCCAGCAAGCTTCAATATTAAATCAAGCAAATGTATTACATACCATGTTATGCAGAAGAGCAAAGCAGAGCTCTTCTAGTCTCTCGTTGATTACAACACACAATACCCACAAATACACACTCACTCTTAGCACACGATGACCATTCTATCTACTACAGTCATATTTATAGCAAACTAAAGGGAAAAAGTGAATTATTGAGGGTCCTTGTCCGACATTACTTAGTCTGGACGGTGTCTACCCAATATTCTCGAGTACAATAATCTAGATATTTCTGGCATAAATTGCTCCAGCTTCCAATAGCTCTTATGAAGTACTATTTGTTCATGTAGTATCTGTTCATTATATACCTTATATAATATGATTATGCTTTTTTTGCTCTGAAAAATGGTTTATGTCTAGTTCTTTATTCAATTCGGGTAAGGGCACTCACATTAGTTTTTTTGAACTGAATTGTTAGATCGATCTTACTTTTATTTTTCATAGTCCTTTGGTATTTGTATCTATATTCTATCAATTATTTGATTTCTTCCCACTCGTCAAACTCCTAAGTGAGGTTTGTATATGTCCTGGATGGAAATCAACCTAAACAGATTTGCTTATATTAATATTTTCCTATTGTAACTGTAAAATTACAATAAAGAAGAATTATTTTATCAAGCTAAACATATTTGTTTATTTTTCTAAACAAGAATTATTGTAATTGTAGAACTATATTTTAAACCTAGAAGTGAAATCTACAGCTTGTGAAGACAAAGATAACACAATAGCTACAAACATATAGGAGGCATAACGTTATTAAATTAACGAATTACATAACCAGTGTTCACGTCCATGGTTTAGGGTGACGTAAAGATTTGCTTAGTATAACCGATGCTGTCCTCACTCACTTTGGTGGTCACATGGGTAGCTCATAATTGGTTTCGGCAGAAGGTGGGTGTGCCTCCTCTTTGTCCACATTAGTCTTTGGTTGCTTCATGGAGCTGTCCACATCAGTCTGTTGCGTCTCATCGGTGTTCACAATCTCTTTTAATTGCATCACAGTAGGACTGTTCTCAATCAGATCATGCTCTGTCTGATCTGTGTTTGTGTCACAGCTGCTACTCCCACTGCAAGACTGGTCGCACTCTTTTTCTCCCTTCTCTTCTTCATCTTCCTTTTTCTGTTTCTCCTCCTCTACTTCGTGATGATGGGGCAATGGGCGCGGTGACTATTGGTGTGACGATGCAGTCAACGTGGATACATCCTCCAACAGAACAACATAGCTGTTAAATATGTCCAGCATTTCTACTCCTTTCTCAAATTCGACCTTAATGCAAGCAAATCCACAATCAAATATTATTAATCAAAAGCTATTCTCCTATGTAATCTTCCCTATTCTACTCTGTAACAACCTGCATCGATGAGTAGAAAGTACGAATACTTACTTTTTCGGCATCTCGACTATATATGATTGGTATCTTTTCTACCGAATTAAAAGTAATATGCTGGAATTGGTTGTAAGGAACATCCTTAATTATGTGCCATTTCACCGGAAATTTTCCCTTCCATTCATGATCCCAACAATCTGCGCTAGCCTCAAAATCTACTGGACCATCCATTTCAGCGACGCCACAGAAATTCCCACCTCCTCTCACCTATATGGCCATGCACCCAGATTTAGATAATTTTTGATGCAAATTTTGATTATATCAGTCCAATACACAAGCAATCGAAATACGTGATATATAATCAATTTAATAAAACAGTAGTTTAGGAGGAAAGTGATAAGATTACCGCAAAGAATAAGAAAACTGGACAAAAAGTATTGGCATTCGCAGGGTCTTGACGGGCTTCACGGTAAGCTGCATCTAATATTCTGTTTCCTCTGTGGGTGCTCGTCCAAACTCCATGTTGCATACTACTCACCAAGTTCTCCCTGCTACAAGACTTTACAATAAAAAACTTGGCATTCGAATACTCTCCGCTAAATCTTGCTGCTGCCTCTACATTTGCATGCTCGTGGCGTTCTGCGTGGCCTTCAGCTTGATCTTGAAGTGAAGTGGATCTTTGGCCCTCGTTGATTGTCATTCTTATCAGCTGCTCCGCGATGTTGCCAATAACTTGGGATGACGATGTATTATTATTATTGGTGCTCAATCCTCTGCCTCTACCTGCAAAGGTATTACTGTATCTTCCATTGGAATTCCTGCCGAAGCTTCCCCTTCTTCCTGCCTCGAACAACAACCGTCGTGGGAGTTGGGGTTGCAATTCTTGTTGTTGTAATTGATAAAAACCGTTAGAGGCTGGATGGTAATAATGGTGGTTGGGAATATGGCGCACAGCATGGTGATCATAATAATGGTAATAGCCACCATACGGAGTCCCTGGTTCGTAATAGCCGTCGTCATAACCAGTCATACCCATATCCATTGCAGGTGGCGGATCAGGATATGTATACCCATTCATATTCATATCCATTGCAGGCGGTGGATTAGGATATGTGTAATTTCTCTGCAAATTTGACACGTTATTTGGATTACCAGGGTACCAAACCCCATTATGGACATATGGGACTCGGCCGTGATTTTGACCTGACAGGTTGTTTGGGGTATCATCGGTATGTACATATGGGACTTGGCCATGATCTTGATTTGTCACGTTATTTGGCTTAACAGGGTACCACACAGGGTATGTACATATGGAACTTGACCCTGAACTTGAGATGACACATTATTTGGGGTACCAGGGTACCATACCCCATTATGCACATATGGAACTCGGCCGTGATCTTTTGCTTGCCCCTGCCCCTGTATCAAAATATTCATATTTTGAATATTTGAGTTTACACTGTTTCTTGCAACAACGTTAGCATGAGAGACGTCGTCAACTTCATACCCATTATGAGAGACATCGTCAACAACGTTAGCATAGAGATGCTCTGACACAACAACGCAGCAGAATAGTTTTCTCTTACAGAAACAAACACCTTCAAATTTCTGTTCCCAGATACGGGTTATCTCTTTCAAATTAGAGGGTAAGCCAGATGGAATATGGGTTGTGCGCGAAACTAAACCAAACGGTTTATAATATATCTAGATCCCGCTATCTTTGGGGTCGGCTTTTTCCCACACGATATTATGGTCTTTATTTTTTTCTTATTCCATGCAAGAAACCATGGCTTTCAGAGCTTATAGATAACACTAGTTTTAGTCACAAATTTTCGGTCCGCTTTCATGAGAAAGCTATCTATAAAATTCATGACTCTCTGGAATATATTTTTATATTTTCATTATTTATGATTAAAAACAATAATAAAATTCTAATCGAGGATAGTTCGAATCATTTAACCTCTTTTCTATATTTTATTTATACAAAATTATTAATTAAATAGCAATTTTATTTAATTATTATATTTTATTAAAATATATATATTATATATATATATTATATATATATATTATATTATATATTATATTATATATTATATAAAATGGAATAATAGCTAATGATATTTCCTCTCACTTTTATTATGGACATTTTTCTTAATCTATAAATAATTTTTTGACATTTCCTAGACTTATCAATACTACAAGCTTAAAAAAACGTAAGTCTACAGCAGTTATATATATATACTTTAAATTAATTTAATTAAAAATATTATGCTATAAAAATTTCAGAATATTTTTGTGAATATTAAATCATACTAATCCTAAATAGATTAAGATTAAAATTCTGAGATTTTTATTTCGAAATAAACACAGTTAATTAATTAATTCATAACCACCACTAACTGATAATAAGATTCCAACTTCGGAACTAATCGTGAACGTTCACTCTCGGTTATTATTTATAGATTTACTGGTAATTCAGTTCGACATGAACAAACTGTAAAGAACTCAGCAACCCATTCAAAATATACACAAATTTTCACAAGATAATAACCTGAAATTAGAACCATGTAGGCACTCCACTGCATGCATACAATTAACTTTTAAATCATAAATCAAGTAGAAACTCCATGATGCTACCATCCCTTGAAACTGCAATATACAAATAACTAGCAGTGAATGTAATAAATACTTTCAAGCACCCACACATGAATATGCATAATCATTGTAACATCCATTAATAGAATGAGGCTAACATAGCCTGTAATCCCAATATGCATAAATTTACACTTATCTAAATGTAGTAAAATGACTGGAAAGTGGAGGGACTTCAACTCTCCACCCAATCATAGGTCAAATACATTGAAAACTCTCTTTCAATTGACTACCCCCAAAGCAAATCTAGACTTTAAGGGGATATTTTCTCAAGGGATATTCACACCACAAATTAGTTAAACACTCATGAGGATTCCATTGTGTAGGTCGTTTATCATCCCATTCAATAAGAAGTAAGTGGTTTATTAACTTATTCAAAAACACTTAGTGGTTTATCAACTTACTCAGCAAGAACTAAGTGGTTAAATTCTCCATTGAGCCTCCCACTCACCAATCAAGCTTAGACACACAATCTAGGTCTCAACCCAGTTATAGGGAATACTTCTTAGTCACAAAGAACTAACTTATGAATAATTTAGTCTAGTTTAGTATTCCTCATCATTCCTAGCTCCTTCTCCTCTACAAAGAATATTTCTTTTCATGTTGTCCATAGTATGATATTTCCTACATCCTAGTTTATGTCGTTTGTTCTCTCCATTATGTCTCTTCTCTCGTGTGTCTCTTTTTTTTTTTTCTTTTTTCCTCCCAAGAGAGTTGTCCCTTGTTTCTCTCCTTGAGGAGGAAACATGGATGGGTTCTATCCTTCAACCTTACTACCGACTAAAAACTTCAATGCTTGTAATCACATGTAACAAAAATTTGAAAACCATTGTTATGTGGAATTTGAAGTCCCTAGTAATGTGGCATTTGAAAAACCTAGCTAGTCAACATAACCTTTCTATTTATGGACTTTCGGTGTGATGTTATTTTCTTGATTATATTTATTAGTTAAGTGATGCCCCATAATCAATGCACAAAATTAGTGATATACAATATTGGGTTTCACATATAAGTGATGCACCTTAACTAACAAGGCATAAGTGATGCTTATAAGAAATGAACCATAACTATTAACACATATACGTCGATGCATTCTAAGTGAGACATAATTAATGTTCTTACATGACACACATATTTAACAAATCATAAGAAAGACACATAATCTAAATTTAGAATTTTACATAATGGTTGCAATATTCATAAGATAGGTCAGATATTGAATGCAATATACATGAAATGATATGTAAGGAAATTCTGCCTTCTATTAACCAATCCCAAATGTTGACAAGAGGTTTATGCCTGCATTTCTAAAAAAAATTCCCATAAGCATAAATATTAGAAGGTGGGAAGAATATTGAAGTGGAATTTGAAAAAAAAATAGGTTTGTGCAATTTGAAAATCCTAGTTTTATGCAATTTGAAAAACATAGTTTTGTGTAATTAGAAAACCCTAGTTTTGTATGATTTGAAAACCATATTTTTCTAAAATTTGAATATCCTAATTATGTGTAACTTGAAATCCCTGGTAATGTAGAATTTTAAAAGCCTAGTTAGTGGCTAAGGTTTCTAATTTTTGTTTGGTGAGTCTCACTTGTGTCAATTTGTAATATGCTATGGTGTTAAGGTTATGTGCGAAGTACCTAGTTAATGGCTAAGGTGAAGTGTGGATAATTTAAGAGGTCTACATAACCTTTCTCATTATGAACTTTCCTAGGGATTTTATTTTTGTTGATTCTATTTATGAATTAAGTGATGCCCCATAAGAAATGCACTAAAGGAATACACATAAGCCATGATACACCAAATTAGTTGTCTGATATAAGTGATGTACCTTTACTAACAAGACATAAGTGATGCAAATAAGAAATGAACCATGAACATCAACACATATCCATTAATGCACCATAAGTGTCACCTAATTAATGCTCTTAAATGACACACATAATTGATACACCATAAGAAAAGCACATGTTTTAAATTAGCCATTGTATATAGTGGTTGGAATACATTCAAGAAGATATGTAGGAAACTATTTCCTTCTCTTAACCAATCCATGATGTTGACAAGAGGTTGATGCTTATCTTTCTAAAAATGTAGAGTAAGCATAAATATGAGAAGGCAGAGAGAATCGAATGAAAGATGCTAATAGTTTGATGTGAAAACTCTGACATTGAGAGTTCAAATTGGAGTGCATAATTAGACATTAAGTAAACACACCATATTGATCTTAAACATAATATGGATGGAATTGTTGTTTAGACCATTGTAACTAATTTATACTCAACACATGATAAGAGAATATTGTAAGTTAGACACTTAAGAAACATAAATAAGTGACACAATTAAGTGATTCCCAAAAATCAATGGATATAGGTTACTCTTTAAATTGAGATACATAGTTAACATACCACAAAATACTTGCCATCAGTGACATAGTTAAGCCTCAATGCACCGAAGCAATGTGCTAAAGCCATGATACACCATATTAGGTGTCACATATAAGTGATGTCTTAATAGTAATCATTAGATTCTCATGTTCATGATCAGGTATGAATTATTATACCTTTGATGAGTTCTTTCTTAGCATTGTTTGTAGTTGGAGGTTTTGGGCAATGAATGCATATATGTGCCCTGCAAAAAAAGGAGTTCCAATATACACATCCATTAAAATACAAATGTATTTCTAAGATGGCTAGTGCAACCATATAACCAAATCCAATGTTGATCCATCTATATATTATTATCCCTAGATTGATTGTATAAAAATTCAAAGTAGTGTTATGCATAAGCTAGGTCATAAAACCATCATCACTTACATGGAAGTGAGACTCTTTCGATATAACCTTGTTGTCTTTGCTATTATCTAGTGTATATCTAAATGTGATAAAGACCATTATACTAAGCATTATTAAGCATTCCTAAGTAGTAATATAGCGAATAATTCTTGCACAAGGGTCTTAGGAAATACAATTATGTATGTGTTTGTGTGTGTGAAAATAGTAAGAGTATCCAATAAGGTATATGAAACAACATGTGTTATGTATTTGATTCAAAGTATTCTTTGATAATTTTATAGGATTGGGAATGAATCGTATGTTCAAGTAACTTACCATGAAGTAATAATAAACAAGTTTCATGCACCTAAAGGCTTTTTGGGTTTCTTAGTCACACAATGTCTAATCTAGGTAGGGCTTATGGACCTGAATTCTAAAACTCTTGACTTCTTTGTGGTGAACTAAAATTTCTTGAAAGGGGACTGGATGTGCTAGACTAGTCACAAATCATCGCAATTCAATCCTGGACATATTAAGAAACCTTAGAAACACATTAATGAGCTTTAACAATGTTTGAACTACAAAACACTAGAGAAACTAAAGTAAAATTGGAACTTGCAAATGTAGGAAAGGAAAAAGGGATTGTGTTATATGTAAGGGAGAATTATTTTCATGTACAAAAAAATGTCTAATGGATTGGAAAGATCTCCAAACCACTCAAGATGTTATAAAATGGGGAAAAGGATGGAGAATATTTCACCATGGATTTAAAAGGATGGAGATAATTTCACTGCAACTTGAAAATGATATAAAGAAGTGACCAAATTGAGAAAGAATGCTTTAAAATGATTTTGAATAAAACCAAATACTCGATAGATTGAATGAAAATGGTGCAATTCTAGGATAAATTTTGAAAATTATCAACAAAAAGAGGGAAACAAGAAAAATCAATTTAGATGCCCTATAAAATACATTATAGGTTGCTGAATTTCAAGCATTGTGGGAAATAGAAAAAAGAACGCATGCATTCTTAGGAAAACACAAATCTTCTTGGGAATGTGCACATGTTATCAATAATTTGCATGCTTTCTAAATAAAACTAACACATTCATGAGACTCTTATACCATCCTAGGTCATAATTGGAAAGAATATTGATCCAGGTGGCTCTAGAGACACTCAAAGATCCAAGAGGGTTTAGGAAAAACTCAAAAATTAAATTTTCTATATTATAATGAAATTAGGTTCAAATCAAAGATCTCATCACAAGATTTATAATGGTTCAAACGACACCTCAATGTGAGTTCGTATGTGAAATTTATGACCAGTAAAAGTTTTGGTCAAACTAGGCCCATTAGCTAAATTTCGTTGGAGTGCCAACTAAATTTGGAGGCCCGCTAAAATTGGGGGTATGGATAAATTTGATAGAAGATGGTAAATTTGGAGACCACTAATGAGGCCACAATTTCGCACTTATCAACGATGGAATTTGATGGTCGGAAATGGAGAATTTGTCGCCTCTTTAAAAATGTGGGTGACCCCTAATTTTCGGTCGGTGGTTTTTGTCCAATATGTTCTAATATATATAAAAATAAAATAAAAAATATATTTTTGGGTTGGTGGGCCGCGACCTCGCCAACATATACCATTGTATAATGGCCACAAAATTAAAACAAGGCCAGTGCGAGTCAAACCCATAGCTAGTGGGTTCATCGGCCTACCCAATCGATAGCCTTAACAACTACAATAAACAACACATAAGCACCATGCTAAACTACATGTTGCAACCCAATAACCAGCTTACGCAATATTAAAATAAAACACTACCAAGAAATAATAGTGGGAAGGCCTGCGAGTTTTACCTCGGGGTCTCCTTCCTCCCAATTTCACTTGCCATTCATTACACCAAGTGGAAAGACTTGGTAAATTATGCCACCCTCGCATTATTGAAACCCATCCGTTTTCTATCTGAAACTAATGGAGGTCGAACACAGAATGAAGGACAACGCCCATTGGAACCCTGATCTGACACAGTTAATGAGGTAGATCCCTAACAGAGGGGAATCATGAGGAATCTAGAAGATTCGTTTGGAGCTGATTTTTTATATATGTAGAAGTATATCAGCTTTATACTCATTTTTCTTAGTTTTCTACAAGGAATTTGAGGTGTAATCAGTTTCCTCATATGAGCAGCAGATCTTCAATCAACTTTCGGAGGGGAACCTTTGTGGAATCTTGAGGAATCTAAAATATTCCCTAAGGGCCAAATTTTGATAGTTTCATAACTAGGTTAACTTTATACTCGTTATACTCAGTTTTTCTCAAGGAGCATAGTGGTGAAGTCATATTTTTTATTTGAGGAGTAGAACTCTAGTCAACTAGCGAGAAGGAATCTTTGGGGAATCTTTGAGATTCCCGAGGGTCCATATTTCAATGGTGTCAGAAAGGGGTCAAGTTTACAATCATTTGACACAATTTCACACTAGGAATTCAATAGTGCAGTCCATTTCTTCAGTAGACGTGTGCATTTTCAAGGCATCCCTAGAAATGGAGGGATAAGGTGCCTTTTGTACATGCATGTAATTTGAGTGTTTGCTGAAGATTAATGAAAGTGACCACCCCACTTTAAGTAGAGCCTGAAGATGTAGCCCACAATGGGTGAGCTCCATTGTCAACCTATTGTGTTTTTTTTCTCATGATTTCCCTTCATTTCCATTTATGTTATGTGTATGCATTTTATGGTAACATGCTCTTTTATATGCGCTTTTGAACACATCAATGAAGTAAAAAATATCTGGATCAAGTTTGGTATTAGAGTGGGTCTTCTATTGATATAAATTGCAAGTGTATGATAACTAGAGGAAAGATGTAGAAATTTCTTGTAGATTCAAACTGCAAATTATAATATGCTAAAACAATTGACTTGAATCTATTCTACTCATCAATAGAAACAATAAATGATCAAAGAAATCATGAAGCATAAAAGAGAAAGAATTCAATCACACATAACATAATAATTTCCTAGGGAAAGCCATAGCTAAAAACCCCTGCTATCTGTATATTGCATTAATCAGAAAAGATGAGAAGATTACAATGCTTTACTCAATTCCAAGCAACCTCTGTACTATCTTTATCTATCTCAGTACCAACTTGTTCACAAGCTTGTCTTGGCACACATTTCTCTCACAAGCTCCACACACAAACTTATGCTTCCTATTGTTTGGTCTCACCAACTCGTGCTCACTAAAATAATGATTAAACTTGTGCCTTCATTCCTCTTAAAAGAAATTCGAATGTTTAAAATTTGTGAGTTTCCTAATTAAGGAATGATTTATTTTAGGCCTTCTTCTGATTTCATGCACTATAACTTTTAATTTAGATTATTTTGCAATTGATAGTACATTACCTTGAACTCCAATCTCAGCTAGGTCTTTCTCTGATCTGGCATGAATGAGTTAATTATGAGTGAATCTTCAGTCTATTGGTTGAGTAGTGCTAGTTACACCCAACTGCTGCAAGTTACACCCCACTACTGGATCTCCTACTAATTCCTCCATTTGCTGGAACTGGTTTAACTGAATTTAACTTAGTTAAACTAAATTAAATAATTACAACTCGAAATAACTCACCTCAGCCCCTAAAAGTTAGGAACCACTTTACATGACTCTAGATAGACTCCCAACTCGAATTAACTAAGCCAACTAAGTCGAATTAACTTAGTTAATTGTTACAAGTTGCTATGAGAATTAGAATTACAATTTAAGTCCCAAATTAATTCAAGGATAGATTATATCATAACTTTTCTTGATGTTATTTTTAACATTTATTGTTTCTATTTTCAACAAAAGCTCCAAAGAGGCGAAGGAAAACTTAAGTCCTTTGATCCAGAAGCAGGGTATGCAACACAAAGAGGGAAAATGGAAGATGAATATGCTTGGTTGGAGGAAGAGCGAAACTATTACAAGGCCTTCTATGCCATGGAAGAAAAAGTAGACAAATTGTTTGCAAAGTATGAGAAGACAATGAAGTAAGAGAAGACAATGAAGTAAGAGAAGAAAGAACTGAATGATCACACCTCGGTAAATCATGAAGGCGGAGGAGTGGAGCCCCCTCCCTCTTCATCCTCTAGTGAAATTTATTCTTATTCATCTTCTCATCATTCTAACAGGCATCATAGGAATGCATCTAAAAATCCATTTTGGAAGTTGGATGTCATGTTTGATTTGCCTGTCTTTAGTGGAGAATCTAATGTAGAAAATATAGATAACTAGACCATATAGGTTGAAGTATATTTCCACATAAAATGAATCAAAGAGGATGAAGCTAAGATCCTGCTAACATCCCTTCAACTGAGTGGAATGACTCTCATTTGGTGGGAAGGAAAATTGCAGAAAGGTGGTAAGAGTATTCGTAAACTTATTTCATCTTGGTCTGAGTTTGTTTCTGCTTTAAGAGAAGACTTTTACCCACTGGGTTATAGACAGAAATCCATGATGGAATGGAAGCACTTGAAACAAAGTGAAGGATAAAATGTTCATAATTTTATAGAAGAATTTAGCAAATAAGCACCAGAATTAAATGTTCCATTAGACACCCTTGAGACATTGATGAAATATAATGGCTCTTTGCATAGTTATTTGTGTCATTCATTGTTATTAACTGAACCTAAAACTCTTGATGAGGCTAGTGTGACATTTGTAAATCTTGAAAGTATGGGGAAGCATGAGTAAGAAGACCATCCAAAGAGGAAAACAACAACAAGGATAAAGGAAGAGAAGAACTCATGTACTCATTATTAAAAAGTAGGGCATGATGAGGAACATTAATAGAAATTTCATCGAGAATTGAGGCCAAAGAGGAATGATAGAAAATAGAAGTAGAAGACCATTGTAATTGTGCAACAAGACCAACAATTTGAATCAGAGGATGATGACAGGATCACAACTGTAGGATTTGCAAGTGTTGGACCAATTGACCTGAGATCAAACGTAGGTGATGAAATGAATATTGTAGATCTTGGGATTGTAGAAGATGGAACTATCAACTTGGGTCCCGATTAGGGCGATGAGACAAAGATTTCAACATATTTTAGATGGTAAATTTTCATGGCCACGTTTTGTAAATCATGTGTTGTGACATAATTGTAAAAGTGATGATGTGATTTCCATCACTTATTAAAGCAACAATGTTGTTTTTGGCCTTTTTTAGTTGATAGTTGGGGTATTGGTTTCTATTATGATGTACACTTGACCAAAGAATGTACTTATAAACTCTTGGCAAATATGGAGGTGATTAGGTCATGATTAGTCATTTAATTGAATATGTGGTTTGAAAATATTGTACTACATTTTTGTAGAGGATGTAGGTGTCGGTTCATCACTTATGGCTCCGAAGAACAAGGGTGAAGGAGAAGGGAGTGTGGCCTATCAGGACAAGTGTTGTGCAGAAAATGTAACATAGCAGATGCAGATTATTTTCATGCTTTTGGAGGAACAAAAGCTCCTTAGTGGGGAGAAATGATCCAGGTGGCTCTAGAGACACTCCAAGATCCAAGAGGGCTCAGGAAAATCTCAAAAATAGGAGTTATTGGATTGTAATGAAAATAGGGTAAGATTGAATATCTTGTTTCAAGATTTCCAACAGTTCAAACGAAACCTCAATCTGAGTCCGTATGTGAAAGTTAACACCAGTCAAAGTTTTGGTCAAACTGGGCCCATTAACTAAATTTGGCATGAGTGACAACTAAATTTGGATGTCCGCTAAAATTAGAGGTCTAGTTAAATTTGGTGGAAGCCACTAACGAGGCCACAATTTGGTACTTTTTGGTGATGGAATCTGACGAATAGAAAGGGTGAATTTTCCGCCTCCTTAAAGTTGTCAGTGACCCCTGATTTTTGGTTGGTGGTTTTTGTCCAATATGTTCTAATATATATAAAAAAAAATAAGAAAAAATAATTTTGGGTTGGTAGGTTGCCACCCCCACCAACCAAAATAAGAAAAAATAATTTTGGGTTGGTAGGTTGCCACCCCCACCAACCCCCCAACGACTAGTATATATCTATATCTATATATATATCTGAATATTCTAAATAATTTTTCAGGTGGTCAAGCCTCGCCAACCCACCACCAACATAAACCATTGTGTAATGATCGCCAAATTAAAACAAGGTCAGTGGGAGTCAAACCCATGGCCATCAGGTTTGTCGGCCTGCCAAACCAACAACCTTACTATCTAAAATAAACAACACCTAACCACCATTCTAAATCACATGACACTAACCAATAACCAAATCATGACATATTAAAATAAAACACCACTAGTGAATAACATGGGGAGGCCCACGATTTTACCTTGGGACCTCTGCCCTCCAATTTCACCTGCCAGTCATTAGACCAAGTGGAAAGACTTGGTAAAGTTCACCACCCTCACATTATTTAAACTTATCATTTTGCTAATAGAACCCAAGGGAGGCCAAACACAAAACAAAGGATAGTGCCCAATAAAACCTTGATTTGACACAGTTAACGAGGCAAAACCCTGATGCGGGGGAATCATGAGGAACCTGGAAGATTCCTTTAGAGCTGATTTTTTACAGAGGCAGAAGTATATCAACTTTATACTCATTTTTCTCATTTTTCCACAAGGAATTGGAGGTGTGATCAGTTTCCTCATCTGAGTAGCAAACCTTTAGTCAACTTGTAGAGGGGAATCTTTGTGGAATCTTGAGGAATCTAAAAGATTCTGTGAGGGCCAAATTTTGATAGTTTCATAACCAAACTGACTTTATACACATTTTATTCAATTTTTCTCAACGAGCACAATGGTGAATTCATATTTGTTATCTTAGGAGCAGAACTGTAGTCAACTAATGAAAAGGAATCATTGGGGAATCTTTGAGATTCTTAAGGGTCTAAATGTTTACAATGTTAGAAAGGGGTCAAGTTTACAATCATTTGACACAAATTCATGCCAAGAATGCAATGGTGAAGTCCATTCCTTGAGCATAGGTGCACATTTTTAGGCCATCCCTGGAAATGGAGGTATAAGGTGCATTTTGTACATGCAAGTAATTTGAGTTTTTTTTAAGATCAATGAAAGCAGCCTCCCTACTTTGAGGAAAGCTCAGAGACATAACCCACATCGAGTGAACTCTATTATCAACCTGTTGCATTTTGTTTCTCATGATTTTCCTTCATTTCTGTTTATGTTATGTGTATGCATTTTATGGTTACATGCTCTTTTATATGTGATTATGAAAGCATCAATGAAGTAAAAATATCTATATCAACCATGCACATGTTATAGAATATGTGTGTGCTTCTTTCTCTTTCTCCTTCCCTCTATATTTTTTGTCTCCCTCTCCCTATGTACCCCCCATTAGTTGTTATATGTCTCTCTCTATATATCCTCCTTCCATATCTATCTATTTATCTCCCCCTTCATTTTATCTCTCCTCTCCCCCATCACCCTCTCTCCCTCCCTCCCCTCCTTCTCTTTCTCCTCCCCAACTATCTCCTTCCCTCTCTCTCTATCTCTCTTTCTCACTCACCCTCACTCCTTTATTATAACTCTTCCTTCCTTTGTTTGTATTTCCTTTCTTACCCCTACAATTTATTAATACCTCCCTCTCACTTTCTCTCTTACTCTATCTCCACCTCTCTATCACTTCTTCCTTATTTATCTCTATTCTTCCATTTTCTCTCCCTCTCTCTCTCTCTTCTGTCAATCTCCCTCCCCTCCTCCTCCTTCGTTGTTTTCTACCCTCTTTCTCTCTTTTCTCCCACTTTACATATGTCTATTAACATTTACATATGTCTTTTGTCTCTTTATCTCTTCTTCCATCTCTCTCTCTCTCCATTCAAATTCTCTGCCTCTCTCTACCTTTCCTTCTCTTCTTCCCCATTCACTCTCTCCATATCCTCCTCCTCTCTTCTCTCTCTCTCTCTCTCTCTCTTTCTCTATATATATATATATATATATATATATATATTCCCACTATCCATTTCTATATTTGTTTATGTTTCTCTATTGTTTCTTCCATCTATGTCTCTATCTCACTCCTTATCTCATTCTCTCTTTCTCTACCTCACTCCCTTGTTATCTCTCTCTCTCTCCCATCACTCTTTCACTCTCTCTATATCTCCATCCTTCTCTCCCTTATTTTATCTATATCGCCCTTTCATATATGTATTTATGTCCCTCTCTTTCTCTCTCACCCAACATTGCCTCTCCCTCCCTCCACTTCTCCCTATTTCTCTCTCTCTTTGTAGAAATTCCTTGTATATTCAATTGCTTATGTAATTCTATAAAACAAAAGACTTAAATATACCCTACTCATCAATGGAAACAATTAATCGATCGAGAAATCAAGAAGCATACAAGAGAAATATTTCAATCAACACATTACACAATGATTTCTTGGGGGAAGCGACAACTAAAAAGCCCTTCTATTTGTATATTGCATTAGTCATAAAATATAAGATTATAATGATTTCCTCAAGCCTGAGTAACCTTTGCACTATCTCTATCTGTCTCACAACTTCATAAACAAGCCTAGGCCAATACTTAACCAATTTTATGCTTGCCCAAGTCCCTATTTCCTAGCATTGTTTCCTTGGGAATTATCCCTTATTAATTAGGGAAATTCCTCAACTGGAATTGCACAATCCTCATAGGCCTTCCTCTGACTACATGCACCACCTGTACAATTTGGATGATTATAAAACTGATATTACATTTCTCTTGAACTTTAATCTCAATTGGGTAACTCTCAGATCTAACATGCATGAGTTATTTATGAGTGAATCATTAGTCAGCTGGTTGAACACATGAAGCAACACCTCATTGTCTAACTTCCTACTAGTTAGTCCATTAGTTGGAACTAGTTTAACTTACCTTAACTTCATTAGACTGAATTAATTAATTACAACTCAAAATAAACTCAATTGGGGCTCCTATAAAGTAGGAGACACTCTACATGACTCAAGTTAGACCCTCAACTTGAACTAACTAAGCCGACTAAGTCAAATTAACTTAGTTATCTTGTACAAGTTGACTTTGATGTGGAATTACAATTTCATTCCTATTTTAATTCAAGGGAAAAATTAAATCAGGATTTTTCACGAGGCACAATACTTGCTAAGGTTTTGCAAATGGCGTAGCAAGATAAGTGGTTTTGATTGTGGGGAAAACTCCATAGTTAAGCATGCTTGAGCTAGAGGCAATCTGGGATGTGTGACCTCTCAAGGAGTCCTAGTTATCAGGTGCAAGCCCCAGAAGTGACGATTCACGCTATGTGATTCATTTCACTAGTTTCATTCCCACTTCTTCACCCCTATGAGCATCACTCGATGCAATGAGTACTAAGTGGACTATTAAAAAATCATGAGAAAGTCAATTACGACTGCCTTTCATGGAAATGGTCATAGATGAATGACTTAACACAGTTGAATCCCAAAAAATGATATCTAATATAATGTACTGTGAAAACCCCTCAATACTTGAATACAAAAAGTGAAGGGAGCTCTACTTGAATGGTTCATGAGGCACAATACTTGCTAAGTTTTTTGCAAATGAGTTAGCAAGCTAGGTGGGCTTAATTGTGGGGAAAAATCCACATTGAAGTGATCTTGAGCCAGAGGTGATTTGGGGTTGGTGACCTCTGGGGAAGTCCTAGTTATCGGGACCAACCCCTAGAAGTGATGATTGATGCTATGTGATTCATTTCACTAGCTTCAATTCAACTTCTTCACCCATGTGAGCATCACTTTATGCAATGAATGTTAAGTGGACTATTAAAAAAACATGAGAAAGTTAGTTACGCATACCTCTCATGGAAATAGTCATAGATGAATGACTTACTTAACATAGTTGAATCCCAAAAAATGATATCTAATATAATGCAGTGTGAAATCCTCTCAATACTTAAATATAAAAGAGTGAAGAGAGGTCTACTTGAATGGTTCATGAGGCAGAATACTTGTGAAAGTTTTGCAAATGGGGTAGCAATTTAAGTGGGCTTGATTGTGGGGAAAACTCCATATTTAAGCGTGCTTGAGCCAGAGGCAATCTGGGATGGGTGACCTCCCGGGAAGTCTTGGTTATTGGGCGCAAGCCTCAGAAGTGATTATTGATGCTATGTGATTCATTTCACTAGTTTCAATCTAAATTCTTCACCCCTGCGAGCATCACTCGATGCAATGAGTGCTAAGTGGACTATTCAAAAATCATGAGAAATTCAATTATAGCTACCTCTAATGGAAATGGTCATAGATGAATGACTTACCAAAAAATGATATCTAGGATTTTTCTTGTTGCATTTTCAACACTCCCTCTCAACAAGAAAGGGATTATGAGACAACCCAATCCTGCATCCATGGAGCTCAAATTTTCTTCTTGATAGTGCCTTAGCCAAGAAGTATGCATCATGTTCCTCTGTAGGAATGTACTCCATCAACATTATTCTCCTCTATACTGAATCTCTGAGATGGTGATATTGAACGTCAATATACTTGCACTGATCATGAAAAATTATATTCTTAGGGAGTTTGATATAACTTTGATTGTCACAGTAATAGTTATACGATCCATTTATTGACCAAATAATCCAACAAGGATCTTCCTCATCTAGATAGCCTCAGAAAATTCTTCAGTAGCAACCATGTACTCTGCTTCTACTGAATTGAGTGTAATTGATCTTTGCTTCCTGTTATACCAAGAAAATGTTTTTGACTAAATACTAAATATTCCCCTTGCTATGCTTTTCATATCTAATGGATTCCCTACCCAAATTGCATTTGTGAAGCCTTGCAACTTCACTCCCTCTGTCCATTTGTACCAAAGACCAAACTAAGTGGTGCCTCTGAGGTATCTCAACACATGTTTAGTTGCCTTCCCCTACAATTTGGTTGTCTTAAGCATTGCTTGACTAAGATAGTTAATTGCAAAACACGTCTAGTCATGTGTTCACAAAGTACACAAGTGAACTCAAAAGTTGCCTATAAATAGTAGCCTCCATTGCTACACCTAAAGTAGCATCTTCCTTCCTCCAATTGCCTGCTAGAGGAGTCTCCATGGATTTGCTTCTCTCCATGTGGAACTTCTTCAATATCTCATTGACATACTTTCCTTGAGAGACAAATAGTTCTTCATCTCCTTGGCATACTTCCATACTAAGGAAATAATGCATGAGCCCCAGGTCCTTCATCTAAAATTCAATTTCAAGATCCTCTTTTCAATATTCTACCATCTTCTCATCACCTCTTAGAATTAAATCATTGATCTATAATACTATAATCAATGATTTACCTTCAACCACAATATGATAAAGGTTTTCATCTACTTCACTTTTGGTGAAACCCAACCTGGTGAAATAGTTGTTCATCCTGGTGTACCAAGCACGAGGTGCTTATTTCAATCCATACAACATTCATTTGAGTTTGAACACATGCAGGCCTCTATTGAAGGTCTCAAATCCTTCTTGTTGCTCTATACACACCTCTTCCTCAATCACTCTGTTGAGGATGGATGTCTTCACATCCATCTTATGTATCTTCCATCCCATCTAAGCTAAAAGTGATAGAATATATTTGATTGAAGAGTACATTGCTACTGGAGAAAATGTCTCCTCATAATCAATTCCCTCCACCTAAGAGAACCCCTTGGCCACAAACCTGGCCTTGTGTTTCTTGACAATCCCATCTACTTCTCACTTCACCTTATAGGTGCACCTAGAACCTACCACTATCTTATCCTTTGGCTTTGCAACATATTCCCAAGCACTGTTCCTAATAATGGAGTCATACTGCTCAACCATGGCACCAAACCATACTGGTTTTTCCATTGTTACCTTGAATGAGGATGCTTTAGTATCTACACTCTCACTCATTAGAGCCATGTATCTAATGTACTGATCTGGTGACCTCCTATGCATGTGTTGTGATGTGGGTGCTCCCATATTCCATCTAGCATCAAGCATCAATCTGTCAACTTCTCTAGTGCACTTCCTTTCATCTGTGTATTTCTCTTCATGAGTGGTTTCTTCCACTTTTTAATCCTCTTCATTTGTCTGCTCCACATCATCCTGAGGTTATTTTGTTGGAGCTAAAAGCTCCTCATTTACAAGTAAATAAAGCTCCCTCTCAAGGGAACATCACATAGCCTTCTCTTCATCAAAATTCCTATCTCTATAAACCACTGTCATCCTTTGAGATGGTAGTTACACTCGATAGTTGTGAGGTGTATCAATGTACCCCAAAAATATGCCCAACTCAGTTGTCGGTTCTATATTTTTCCTTACATCCTTGGTAAGATGACAGTAAAATGATGAACCAAATATCTTGAAGTGTGACACGTATGGGTTCTTCCCTAAAAAAGCTTCTTCTTTTGTATTTAGCCTGATAATCTGATGAGGACTCCTATTCTACACATATACAACTATGTTGCATGCTTCAACCCACAAATGCAATGATATGTCGTGATCATGTAACATCACTTGTGCAGCTCGCACAATACTTCTAATCTTACTTTAATCCACCCCATTCTACTCTAGGTTATGGGGTGTTATTAACTCTCATTGAATTCCTTCCAATGCACAGAATTTCTTGAATTCATTTGACACATATTCTCCATCATTATCACTCATGAGAGCCTTCACTTTCTTGCCAATGTCTTTATCAACAAGTGCTTTAAATTTGCAAATTTAGACAACATATGATATTTCTTCCGCATGAAGAAAATCCAAAACTTACGTGAGAAATCATCTACAAATATCAAATAATACTTGTGTGCTTGGCCATTAAGGTTGTCGAGAACGGTCCACACACATCTGAGTGAACGCTTTCAAGGATTTCTTGCACTCACCTGTCCTTATCATTAAAGGTGGATTTGGTGTATTTAGCCCATGTAAACCATTTTCATATATCTCGCTGCTCTAGTGCACCCTTGGGAAGTCTTGTAGAAATTTGTTGCATGATCTTCAAGGCTCCATGGTGCAAGTGACCCAATATTCTATGCCATAATTTATTGATGTCTCGACTTTGCACCTTCTCTACTTTTGTGCTCAATGTTGCACAATATTCTACATCAAATTTATATAGGTTCTTCACCCAAACCCTGATTCGCTTCACTTTTTTGGTGGCTATGTGGTGAAGGAAAGACTTTCCTTTGCTAAATATCACATTGTAGCCACAATATTCCAACATAGCAATTGAAACTAAATTCTTCTTCAGACTTGAAATATGCATGAAATATTTTAATGTGAGAGGAGAACCAGAGTCCCCTTGAAAAGTAATAGTATCGATGTTTGTCATGCTATACCTCCCATCATCTCCCATCTCAATGTGCATCTGGAGGTCCTTCTCCTCCAAGTCACTAAAAATTATTTGTTTCCTATCATATGGAAGGAGGCTCCACTATCTAGATACCACACACTATGAGGGTAAAATCCAACTCCAATTGTGAAGCTAGAGATTCACTTTCTGCTCCTCTTGAGGGATTCTTGTCAGCCTTCTTGTGTGGAAAATTTATGGCATAGTGTCCCAACTCATGATAGTGAAACCATTTAATCTTCGATAAGTCTTTGTTGTTTCCCTGACTGGAGTCCTAATTGGATTGGGATTTCTTCCCTTTCCCTTTCTTTTCCTTTACAACAAAGACACATTTCCCCTCATCAGCATGCGTGGATGAGGTTCCATCTCTGGTGCTTTGCCTTATCTCTTCTTGCACCAAGTTGGATCACAAACACTCCCACTTTGGTAGATTCCCCCTCCCATTTACCAATCTTGTTAGTTGTGCCAACTCTTGGGAAGGCCTAGAAGTGCCAGGCTGACCTAATCATCTTCAACAACTATAATACCAACTCTCCCAATCTCATCACAAAATTGGGTGAAATTACTCAATTAATTTGGTATTATGTCACCCTTGTCCATCTTGATATTTCAAAACTTTTCATTCAATGCCAACTTCCTGTGGTCATTGTTTTTTTGAAAGAAGTTATTCAAGGATTACCAAATTACATTTGGTGTTTCCTTCTCGTGGAGGTTCAAGACAATATGTTCTCAAATTCCTTCTAGTACGATCCTCCTCACCTTTACAACACATTTCTTCCACTTTCCCATATCTTGAGAATATGTTGTTGGAGGCTTAGGAGTATCATTGTCTATGAATTCCTTTAGCCCATTATCTTCCAACACTTCCTCCATCTTGTCCTTCCAAGCAATATAATTTGAACTACCCCTAAGGGAATACTCGAGTCTCAATCTGTAGAATGACATATTGCTAACTCTAAATAATTATCATGCAAATTTGATTTCACCTGCAAAGATAAACTCATATTCGTCTCTTGTAGAGTGATTTAAGCTCTGATACCATGTAGAAATTCCTTGTAGATTGAAACTACTTATGTAATTTTCTAAAATAAAATACTTTAATCTACTCTACACATCAGTGGAAACAATAAATTGATTGAGAAATCATGAATCATACAAGAAAAACAATTCAAGCCACACATTACACAATGATTTCCCAAGGAAAGCCACAACTAAAAAACCCTACTATTGGTATATTGCATTAGTAAAAAATATGAGAAAATTACAATGCTTTGATCAAAACTAAGAAACCTTTGCACTATCTATATCTATCTCGTAGCTTCCTATATAAATCTACGCAAATACTTAACCAATTTTCTTCTTGCCCAAGTCCCTATTTCCTTGGGAATCAGCCCCTATTAATTAGGGAAGTTCCTCAATTAGAATTGCGCAATCATCATAGGCCTTCCTCTGACTGCATCCACCACCTGTACAATTTGGATGATTATACAATGGATAATACACCTCCCTTGAACTCCAATCTCAATTGGGTAAATCTCACATTCGATATGCATGAGTTATTTATGAGTGAATCCTCAGTTAATTGGTTGAACAAATGAAGCATCAACCCACTATTTAACCTCCCACTAGTTCCCCCAGCAGTTGGAACTAGTTTAACTAAATTTAACTTAGCTAAACTAAATTAATTAATTATAACTCAAAATAAACTCAACCAGGGATCCTATAAAGTTGGATACACTCTACATGACTCAAATTAGACCCTCAACTCAAATTAACTAATCCAGCTAAGTCAAATTAACTTATTTATCTTGTACAAGTTATCTTTGATGTGGAATTACAATTTTATTCCTATTTTAATTTAAGGTAAAATTAAATCAAGATTTTTCTTGTTGCATTTTCAACACTCCCTCTCAACACGAAAGGGATTATCAGATACCCCAATCCTGCCTCCATGGAGCTTGAATTTTCCACTTGATAGTGCCTTATTCAAGATGTATGCATCATGTTCCTCTATCTAAATGTAATCCAACAACATGATTCTCCTCTACACACAATCTTTGAGATGGTGATACCAAATGTCGATATGCTTGGACAGATCATGAAAAACAATATTCTCAAAGAGTTTGATACAACTCTAATTGTCACAGTAAATCATTGTAGGATCTATTTGCTAACCAAGTAATCCAACAAGGATCTTCCTCATCTAGATAGCCTCACAAGTTGCTTGACTAACAACCATGTACTCTGCTTATGCTGAATTGAGTGCAACTAATCTTTGCTTCCTATTGTACCAAGAAACTATTGTTGAGCCAATACTAAATATTCCCCTTGATGATCTCTTCTTGTTTGATGGAATCCCTGCCCAATCTACATTTGTGAATCCTTGTTGTTGGAAATAATACTGAGAGGGGGGTGAATCAGTATTATTAGATCAATAATTTTATTTCCCAAACATATTTATATATGCTACTTCAGCTAAGTGAACTAGCATGTACACGCGATTGTACTTAAAGCAGTCAGCGTATATGCAGAGAAATTTTGATTTAGCCAATTTATCATGCATTGAACTTTAACCAATATACCAAAGATTTATTAGACAGTGCAGTAAAAGTAGAATAAAGAATCACACATAAGCAACACACATGAACACCAAGATATCAGGTGGAAACCCAATGTGGGTAAAAACCACCTGCTGCTGTCACCTCTATCTTCTTTTAATAATAAGAAAATCTGTTTACAATCTTGTACTAATGTAGACTCATACCAGTATGTAGGCTTCTACCTGTAGAAGGTTACAACCTTCTCTCATTCTCTAGTTTCTGCTGGAAGGGAACTACAACCCCCTAGATCTTGTACTAGCCGATATGTTTACTAGTATGTAGGCGGTGACATACAAAAGGCTACGACCTTGTTTCTTCCTCCAAGGACCACGTTTCATAAATTTTTAGACTCGATCCATCAACAACATCATAACTGAAATACAATCATCAAATACATTTGCATCAACCAATAATTGAAACTAAATCATCACTTTCTAAATCAACCACAACTGAATCAATAAATCACTTTGATAATCCATCGTCACTATAGTAAATCACAATCAACCTGATCATTTAGAATACTGTCACCAGAATACAGTTACCAAAACCCAAAGAAGAACCCAGAACTCTGCAACAGAAAATAGAAACAACTGAAACATACTTCATAAGGTATATGCCACTTCCATGTGTCGAACCAATGTGTATACACACTTTTATCAAAGCCAACCAGTGTACACATCAGCAAATATTAATTCATAATTCTGCAGCTATTCCAGATTTCAATTATACCTAGATCATAATATTTATAGAATAACACATGCGTCAGTGTTCAGATCTAGACTAGACATGATCAAACCACATAATGATAATTCATTTCAAGCCTTAAGATCTCGATCCATCATTAGATCTTATCCCTCATCAACCGCTAAGGTTCATCCTTGGTTCAAATCAAGCACAACACCATAAGCAATAACCTGCATACTATATCTCACACTTCATCAGATATTCGATACTTGCACACTAGCCTAATGATCTTCCCCTCCTTATATAGTTTTATGCCTTTCTCAATACCATGGACCAAAACCACTTAGGACCAATACGTTGCACCAAATACCTAGGGTCAATACCTAGAACCAAATACCTTGGACCAATACCTTGGACCAAAAGACCTTGGACCAAACACTTAGTTTTCCAAGATATAAGTGCTTTTCCTTCTGTGAAAGTGCATGTGTACATATACGCTACTTGTGTTCAGTGAACTTGCATGTATACGCAACTTAGTCAAGGGGAACTTGCGTATACCTCTCTTTCTTCATTCTTTGTAGTCTGATGTGTAATTATTTGTTGTTGACATGCTGCACTGTGATTTTTCATCCAAGTGAGTTTCCATCAAGGACAACACCTGTATCATAATGCAAAAAAATATCCCCCTTTGGACTTGATGGAAACAACAACGCCAAGTCACTCTCCCCCTTTGACATCAAGGGAAAAGAGTGGACCAAGATAATTTCTCCCTTTGGCATACATTATGTTGTCATGCTCCCCATGAGTACATGCTGAATTCTCTGATTGAGATCCCCATTTGTACATGCTGAGATGCACTAAAACCATCCATGCTCTTCCTGAGCACAAGTAGAATCTACAAAAAGAAAATATTTTCTAAAAGAATAACATGACTCTATAACTCAACTATGTGGGGATGACCTTCCTATCACCAATGACTCATACATACATCCATCTCCCAACAAAGTGGGGATATACCAATTGTTTATAGATGACAGAAACAAGAAATATTACATCATCCATCCCATGTAAAGTGGGGATACAAATTACATCATTTGTCCAAGAGGACTCATTCAATACATATCACACCCTAAAATTTTACATGACTTGAGCAACAAATGGTATAAATATATGAAGCCATAGCTAGACTCGACAACCATAATGCCAACAATGTTGAATGTACATGAAGGCTAATGCTCCCCCTAAACTTGTGCTACATGTGCATTGTTAACAGATCAATGATCAAGGCATCTTTGTTAGTTAGATAAAATTAATGAGCAGAGCATATAGACATTAATCATCAATATCCATCAGAGCACACATATCGGAGCTTGCCCCACTGTTTTTCTTGTCTAAAACACATATACACTCCTTGATCCATAGAAACTCACGTGTGTATGCAACTATATTTCATGAAACCCACGTATAATGACCTTTCTTTGGAAAAATTGGATTTATCAGCAGGATGATGCAACAACTACTCCCAGCTTTTGTTTAAGATATTCAAATTTCTCTCCGGGCAACGATTTAGTGAATATATCAACAAACTGTTATTGAGAGGGACATACTCCAATTTGACCTTTTGTTCAAGCACTTGTTCACATAGAAAATGGTATTTGATGGGTATGTGCTTGGTATTGGAGTGCATAACTGGATTTTTTGAAATATTGATGGCACTTGTATTATCACATAGAATGGAGATGGGTGGAGTACATGTGATCTGAATGTCTTACAATATTTTCATCATTCAAAGTAGTTGTGTGCAACAAGATGCAGTAGCCGCATATTCTGCTTCAACTGTAGATAATGCAATTGAACTTTATTTCTTGTTGAACCAAGATACTAACTTGGAACCCATGTAGAATGCACCACCACTAGTGTTTTTTCTGTCATGAACAGTTCCTGCCCAATCTGCATCTGTATATGCATGAAGAGTGAGATTTGTATCTCTAGGATACCATAAACCAAAGTTCAGTGTTGAAGATATTTGAAAATTCTTCTGACTGCCTGAAGGTGTGATTCCTTTGGATTGCTTGGAATTTTCCAACTATTCCTATTGCATGCATGATGCCAGGTTGGGTGCCTGTTAGATAAAGAAGGTTGCCAATCATGGATCTGTAAGTTGGTTGATGTACTATTGCTGATTCATCATTTGAGCTGAGACTGCATCTTGTTACCATTGGGGTACATACAGGTTTAGAATCTTCCATGCCGTACCTTTTCAACATCTGTTTGAGATATTTGGTTTGTGAATGAAAAATACCATCTTTATTTTGTTGAAATTGTAGACCAAGAAAATAGGTAAGTTCACTAAGCAAGGACATTTCAAATTCTTGCTGCATTACTGAAGCAAAATTATGACTCATGGTTTCTTCATTGCTACCAAAAATGATATCATCAACATAAACAACAATAATTATCAATTTATCAATGTCAATCTTTGTATATACATTGCTATCTATTGAACCTTTTGAAAAACCTTATTGGTGTAGATATTTGTCAAGGCAGTAATACCAGGCCCTTGGAGCTTGTTTCATACCATAGAGAGTCTTTTTGAGTCTGCATACAAGTTTTGCATCATTTCCAAGAATGAATCCTTCTGGTTGTTCAATATAAAATTCTTATTCTAAATCTCCATTAAGGAAAGCATATTTTACATCCATTTGGTATACTTTGAATTTCTGAAAGCTAGAAAGAGCAAGAAACATCCTTATGGCTTCATGTCTAGCAACAGGTGCAAAAGTTTATTCAAAATCTATACCTTCTTGTTGAGCATACCCTTCACAAACAAGTCTGGCCTTGTTTCTAATGACTTCTCCATTTTCATTCACCTTGTTTTTGAATATCCATTTAGTTCCTATAATATTTTTATCATGAGGTCTAGGAACTAATTCCCAAGTATTATTCTTTTCAATTTGCTCCAGTTCTTCATTCATGGCTTGACTCAACATTCATCTTTGCATGCTTCATTTACATTTTCATGTTCAGCGGAGGATAGTAATGCTATATAGATTGAGGTTTCTGTAATAGTTCTTCTTGTCTGTACACCCACCTCTTTTTCCCTTAAAATTTGAGTTTCTGGATGATTTTTCTGAACCTACCTAGACGGAGTCTTTTCTTCTACCGTTATCTCTTCTTTTGGTGCTTCATTGGTTTATTCTTCAATATCATTGTGATTTGATGTGGGAAAATACTCCCCATATTCTTCATTGTCATAATATTTTGTTCTTGTCTGTTTTGAATTTTTGCATCCTTCATCAACTACAACATCAATACTTTCAAAAATTTTCCCAGGTCTTCTATTATAACATTTATACCTTTTACTTTGGGAAGAGTAACCAAGAAGGATACCTTCATCTGCTCTAGACTCAAACTTACCAAGTTTTTCATTAGTCCTTTTGATATAACATTTGCTTCCAAAAACTTTAAATTATTTTATAATAGGAGTCTTACCATACCAAAGTTCATGTGGAGTTTGAGTGCTATTTACCCGAATATTTTCTTGGTTGAGAATAGTTATGGCAGTGAATGTAACTTTAGCCTAGAAGGTTGCAGGAGTTCCAGATTCATCTAGCAAAGCTCGAGCCATTTGTTGAACAGTTTTGTTCATTCTTTCTACCACTCCATTTTTCTGAGGATTCCTTTCGGTGGAAAATTTCCTTTTTATTCCATGTTGTTCACAAAAGTCAAAGAATTCATTTGAGGTAAATTCCCCTCCTAGATAAGATCTGAGACATTTGATTTTTCAATCTAATTCATTTTCAACCAAAGCTTTGAAGTCTTGGAACTTTTCAAATGCTTCATATTTATGCTTTAGCAAACCTAACCAACACATTCTGGAAAAATCATCAATGAAGAAAATAAATTATTCTTCTCCATGAGATGACTTTTTCCTTAATGGTCCACATAAATTAGTATGGACAAGTTCAAGAGGCTTACTAGCTGACCCTTCTTTTTCAATGAAATGAGCTCTGGTTTTCTTACTGATTTGACATGGTTTGCATATTGTATTTTCAGGGATGCTAATATCTAGAAGATCATAAACAAACAATCTTGATCTGCATGCTTTTCTTATTTGAGAAAATTTTAGATGTCCCAATCTTCTATGCCACAGCTATTTTTCATCATTTTTTCTTAGATAACATTGTTGTTGTCCTCCCTTGAGTATGTATAAGTTGTTTGGAGTTCTTGTACCTTTGATCATAGTCTCCCCTATATCAAGCTCATGAACAACACATCTGTTTGATTGAAACGCCACTTCATTTCCTTGATCACACATTTGACTGACCCTCAACAGGGTATGCTTTAAACAGTCTACATACATAACATTTCCAGCTTTAACTTTTCAAGAAAGTTGATCCTTTACTTTTATGACAGTAGGAGTGTCGTTTCCAAATGAGACATTCTTTTCCTTTTCTAAGGCATTATATGAGTGAAGTTTTTCTTTGTCACCTATCATGTGTTTTGAGCATCCACTATCGATGTACGACTGATTTTCTTGTCCTTTTGCATATAAGGCTATACCATATCTTTCTGTTTGATATTATTTCCTTCTCCATATCTTGGGATTTAATGGAGTCTGCTCCTTTTGAGATGTTTGCTGAAATTTTCTCCTACATTTAGATTTTGCATGACCAAAGTTGTTACAGTTTGAGCTTTCTATTTCATTTTCAAGAAGAGAAAATTTATTATAGGAACTTTTCTTGACCCCTGTTACATTCCTTTGATTTCATGCTTCTCTAGTCATGATGTTTTTATAAGCAACACATTGGGAAGCTTTGTGTCCAAAATTATGACATGAAAAACATTTCCCGTTAAAGAAGTTCCTGCGACTATCAAATCTATTGACTTGGTGATTGTAGTTTCTATTGATATTCATCTTTGGAGCAAATTGAGTATGATTTACCTGAGGTTGGTTGTGGCTTCTATTCATCCTTGGAATAAATTGAGTCTGATATACCTAGTGATTTGGTTTATACCTTTGCTGACAATTGTCATATTATTCACTGGTCTTTCCTGCATCAAGATAGCTTTTAGTGGAGGTTGACGACTTCTGTGATTGAGATGCTTCTTCACTATATCCAAGACCTGTCTTTATCAGAGGAGAACACTACACTTTGATAATTTCATTTAAGGTTTCCGATCCTTTAGCAAATCTAAGGTTGAGAGATTTCGTTTTCTCAAGATCCTTTCTTAGACCCACAATTTCACATTCTATTTTTTCAGTGTGTTTTTCTTTTTTAGCAAGTTGGTATGTCAAGGTATCTATAATCATATTCTTTTATTCTAAACATATTTTGACTTTAGATATTTCTTCAAGAAGGTCATCTTCTTTTAAAGCATCCCAAAAATTATCGTCATCATAAGCCATTAGAAGTCTATAGTCATTACTATTTTCATCTTTGTCACTATTTGATAAACCATCACTATCTTCATGAGTATAGTAACTCCTTTTATTTACAACTTGTTTTCTATTCCATTTTGCATATTCCTTCCCTTTTTCATGTTTATCTTTATGAGGACATCTGGAAGCATAATGACTGACTCTACCACATGCAAAGATTTTGAAGGGTAGCTTACCTCTAAATCTTCTGGAACCCTGTTGAAGCTTCTTGACAAAGTTTACCTCATCTTCTTTTGAAATATGTCTTGATTCATTGTGTTCTTCCTTTCCTTTCATTGAAGCTTTAAATGTGGTTTCTCTCATATCTGATGGACCTCCTTTCCTCATCTCAAAGGCAGTTAAGATTCCAGGAAACTGTGTCATAGTGATAGTCTACAAATCTTGTTTTTCTTCTATGACAGACACTTTTGATTCAAATTTCGTAGACAAGGATCTCAAAAATTTCTCAACTAAGGTAAATTCCTTTATATCTTCACCCAGATTCTTCATACATTTAAAAACCTCATTTATACATAAAAAATAACTAGCTATACATTCATCATTATGCATCTTAAGAGTTTCATACTGAATTCTGAGAGTTTGAAGTTTAGCACATTTTACCTGAGAGTCTCCTTTGTAGCTCGGAATGGTTTTGTCCCATATTTCTTTGGCTGATTTGAGCTGCATGACTTTGACAAACTCTGATTGTGACAGACTTCCCAATAAATTATTGATAGTGCTGGCATTGGTTTCATATTTCTTTTTACTTGCCGTATCTATAGGAATTGTTGTTGGAAATGTATATCCTCCTTCCACAATTTCCCAAACATTCATTCCAAGTGATTGTAAATAGGTTGTGGTTCTTATTTTCTAATAAAAAAGGTTGCTCCCATCAAATATGGGTGGTTTGATGGATCCCATGCTTTCTTGATTACTCATGATGATGGATATCCCTTCAAGTGATCAAGCTTCTTCTGAAGGACTTGCTCTGATACCAACTGTTTGAAATAATACTGAGAGGGGGGTGAATCAATATTATCAAATCAATAATTTTATTTCTCAAATAGATTTATATACACTACTTCAGCTAAGTGAACTAGCATGTACATGTGATTGTACTTAAAACAACCAGCGTATGTGCAGAGAACTTTTGATTTAGCCAATTTATCATGCATTCAACTTTAACCAGTATATTAGAGATTTATTAGTGCAGTAAAAGAAGAATAAAGCATCACACATAAGAAACACACATGAACACTGAGATATAAGGTGGAAACCCAATGTGGGTAAAAACCACCTACTGTTATTATCTCTGTCTTCTTTTAGTAATAAGAAAATCTTTACAGTCTTGTACTGGTGTAGATTCATACCAATGCGCAGGCTTCTACCTGCAGAAGGTTACAACCTTCTCTCATTCTCCAGCTTCTACTGGAAGGGAGGTACAAACCCCTAGATATTGTACTAGCTGATATGTTTACTAGTACGTAGGCGACAAGCTACAAAAGGCTACGGCCTTCTTTCTTCCTCCAAGGACCACGTTTCATAAATTTTCAGACTGGATCCATCAAAAACATCATAACTGCAATACAATCATCAAATACATCTGCATCAACCAATCACTGAAACCCAATCATCACTTTTTGAATCAACCACAATTGAATCAATCAATCACTTTGACAACCCATTCTCATTGTAACAAATCACAATCAATTTGATCATTTAGAATATTCCCTCCGTATATTATTGTCACTAGAATACAGTCACCAGAACCCAAAGAAGAACACAAAACTTTGAAACAAAAAATAGAAACAACTGAAACATACTTCATAAGGTATATGCTACTTCCATGAGTCGAACCAGCGTGTATACACACTTTTATCAAAGACAACCAATGTACACATCTGCAAATATTAATTCATAATTCTACAACTATTCCGGACTTCAGTTATACCCAGATCATAATATTTACAAAATAACACATGCCTTAGTATTGAGATCGAGACTATACATGATCAAACCACATAATGATAATTCATTTCAAGCCTTAAGATCCCGATCCATCATTAGATCTTATCCCTCATCAACCGCTAAGGTTCATCCTTGGTTCAGATCAAGCACAACACCATAAGCCAATAACCTACATACTAGATCTCACACTTCATCAGATATTCAATACTTGCACACCTGGCCTAATGATCTTCTCCTCCTTATATAGTTTTAGGCCTTTCTCAATACCATGGACCAAAACCACTTAGGACCAATACCTTGGACCAAATGCATAGGGTCAATACCTCGAAGCAAATACCTTGGACCAATATCTTGGACCAAAATACCTTGGACCAAATACCTTAGACCAAACACTTGGTTTTCCAAGATATAAGTGCTTTTCCTTCTGTGAAAGTGCGGTGTATGTATATGCTACTTGTGTTTAGTGAACCTACGTGTATACGCAGCTTGGTCAAGGTGAACTTGCATATACCTCTCTTTCTTCATTCTTTTTCGTCCAATCTATAATTCTTTGTTTTTGACATGCTATACTGTGATTTTTCATCTAAGTGAGTTTCCATCAAGGACAACACCTGTATCATAATTCCAACACTTGAAAATTCACTCCCTCTCTCCACCTATATCAAAGACCAAACTGAGCGGTGCCTACAAGGTATTTCAACATATGTTTAGCTACCCTCTAATATAGTTTGGTTGGCTTAACCATTGCTTGAATAAGATGGTTAACTATAAAATGAATGTCTAGTCATGAGTTCACCAAGTACATAAGTGAAACCACAAGCTACCTATAAATAGTAGCCTCCACTACTTCACCTGAAGTAGCATCTCACTTCCTCCAAGTCCCTACTAGAGGAATCCCCATGGGCTTTTTCTCTCCATGTGGAACTTCTTCAGTATCTCCTTGGCATACTTTCCCTAAGAGACAAATAGTTCCCCATCTCGTTGCCATACTTCCATACTAAGGAAATAATGCTATGAAACCAGCTCACAAAAAGATAGAAAAGATAGATCAACGCCTTAGAATTTAGCCTCTTTGAGGGGGCAACCTCCTTTACATTACACAAATGAACAATTCTTGGATGATTCAAATGACAAAACCTCCTTTCTATATATAGGAGTCTAAGGAGTCACAATATAACCCAGTCGACCTACCAATAATAATATAAAGCCACAAAAATAACAATAGAGGGATTCTATGGGGCACAATAATAACAATATGGG
>APFE030698099.1:83001-104769 GCA_000404065.3 Pinus taeda | reverse complement strand
AACAATGTTAGGAAAGAACGGAGGGGGATCGGACAGAAGGGAATCATCCTTCGCTGAGTGTTGATGCTCAAGCTCCCACTCATACTCTTCATTAATGACAGCGCATGTTGGTTGTGCAGCAACAACTCCGTTATTAGGTTGTTCCTCATTCACAACAAGTGAAGAGTCCGGAATGAACGAACACAAGACAGCGTCATCTGGAGGAACACCCGGGTGTGAAGATGGAGGTCGTAGAAAAGAATGCATATCAGGACTCGAAGGACTCATAACCAAATTTTCATGAAAATTGAGTGAAGTGATGTTGGGAGGGTGTGAAGGATGAATAGGTGTGTGAGTCTGATCCTCAACATTATTGGGTAGTGGTGTAGTTGTTGAATAAGAGGAAGGCGGACAGTCAGTTGAGATAGTGCCCGCTTCCACATGAGATTGCGCAACTCCATCAACGAAGAATTTTGAGTGAGACTTGATCTCAAACTTTCTCTTGGGACGGGAAAATGTCTTAAGGCAGTACTCGAACTGGTCCCAAAGATAAACAAATTTCATCTGGCTCCTCGGAGCTTGAAACTGTAGGTCACAGAAGCACTACCAAAATTCAATAACAAATTCATGCGGAGCCCTCCATTGTTGTAACAGTTTCCATTCAAGATGGTCTGGATCAAAATGATAGAATGTGTCTTCAATAAGATCACAAAAGTGCTCAAATGAGTGCATGGTGTTAGCCGATAGGATGAGCACCTAATGAAATGGATATTCACCAAGTGTGTATGCAAGCAGCAAACTGGCCTGTTCGTCAGAAAACTCATCTTCCTCATAAATCATGGAAAGAAAGTTATGTAAGTGCTCAAGCCAGGCCACTTCGCCTTCACCATCATACGTGTGAGTGACAAGAGATCGAAAAGATTCCCCGAGACGGAGACATCTTCATGATTCAAAAAACACCTTAGGGGAAGAAGAGTGCAAGACTCCATGAAAGATATGCAAAGGTTCAAAACAGGATGAGAGGACACAACTTGTCATCAGGCCCTCCTTCTAGTGCTAGAAATGTTGACGGTGTTGGACCTACCAACATGTCAAGGGGATCTCCCCAGTAAGAAGTCCCAATTAGACCTTAGACTGTTTAGTGTAGGAGTCCCAGCAGTGGGTTGTAAGGTAATGCCTTGACAGTGATGTCGCATAGAGGCAAGTAAGATAACTCTATCAGTGGCAAGGTTGTGATTGTTACAGTGAATCAAGGAAGATGTATGAGAGGTTCTAACACAAAAGGGGGAGAAAAGGGTGAAGGTGAGTTCCAGGTTGAAACGGATCAATCCCAACTTGGCTAGGAACGCACAACACGAAAGGACATAAATAGCTTCCGGTGGAGCAGTCCACTCGGATACGGTAGTCACGACATACAAGGTAAGATAACACGTACAACACTTACAGATTAGTCCGAATGAGTGCAACGGTTGTTATAGCAAGGTTCATGTTAAGGGTCTATCTGGTGTCCAGAAGAGAAGTCGACACGGATGATGACAGCATTAACATCATATACAACACATTTGCAACAAGATTCATATAATTGCATGTGAATCAATTCATACACAAATACGTAAGGTAAACAACATATATCATTAAGGAAACTAGAGAAATCCAACTACAATAACAACATATGCATGAAACTGTGTTGGCTCTTATTATATAAAGTGTAAGTTCCAATCATACAATACATCCATGTAAACCTGCTAGCCCCATCAATGAATCGTTATAGCCACATCTGCCTACTCCTCCAAAGAGATGTACTAGCTCCGTGCAGTGGAGAAGCCAAGGCACATTACAATACTGTCCAAGCCTTCTTCAAGATAGTCTTAGTAGAAGCTCGGCTCACCAAAAGCCTATACAATGAGTTATGAGGGACTATTTATAACAAAGGGTGGGGTGACCCTTGACATTCCCCTTTGTTACAGTTCAACTACCCACATGACTCTTCACCTACTCTATGACTATTACATCTAACTGTTGACTCTCGACTTAAACTTGACATGACTCAACATTACAATGCAAATGTACTCATGTGAGACATCATGGTTTGAGAAAGCCTTGCAAGACATCACTGACACTTAGTCCGTTGTGGTGAGACCAACTCTTTGACATGCTTGTGATGGTGAAACTGGTGAGCTGATGCCAAGCTTAGTCATCTATGGTGGTGTGCATGTGCCTCATGGTGACATCTTGCTGAAGCGAATTCTTGCCTCCATTGCAACTGGTGCATTAGTTTGGCGCCTTCATCCAACTTGTGTGCTAACATGTGCATGGTATTCTTGGGTACGATTGAACCAGAAACACACTGATGCATAGTGTTAGTGTTGATCTTCAAGTGTGTGTTGGTGGTCATGCGCATTAACTTGTCAAAGTGCATGTTCAGCCCCAGTTATACTTGCTTCTTCTCTTCGCCTTGGTGAGTGTGTTGAATGGGTTGGATTACATGCATGCGCTCAACGATATGCATGATGTTGAATCCCTTGTATGCGAACAACTACACTGCTCACCATATCTTCTTTATGTCAGCTGCTGGGATGGATCCTTAACTTGTACGAGCACAATTTCATCCTTGATTGCATGTTGGGCCCACTATTGTTCATGTTCCTATTGCAACTCATTCGTCTGTTTGTGCAACTTCATGTTCTTCCTGAGTTGCTACTTCAGCACATGCAACTCCTTCTTTGTTCCATCTTCTGCCTTCATGTGATCTTCATGTCACGTCATCACTTCATAGCTTGAGTCTCCAAAGTTTCTTTCATTATCAGTGGATCTGCTTGATCTTGCAACTTTGTTTTGCCTCTGTGTTGTCAACAACCTTCCTCTTACATTCGTTGCATTCGGTATGCTACCTTCGACTAATCTTCATGATGTTGCTCGCTATGATGTTGTTGCTTGATGTCTTTGTCTACGAACAACTTGATGTCTTCGTGGGTAGGCAAGTCCATGGAAACTTGATCAACTACATCCCCAAGTGTGCTCTGAATGATTTCTTCATCTCTTCTCTCCTGGAAACCATTGTACCTGTATTACTGAGAGGAAGATGAAAAGTTGGGATACCTGAAGACATGGGAACACTCATGGAAATAAATCTATTAGTCGAAAACTAAAATGAACATGAGAACTGACTTGCAACATACCTGGGTGCATGATCATAAAGGTTGTGCAATTTCGGCCAGAAGGTCATGAGACTGACTACCAAGACTGCACAAGGCACAGTCTGGGCTGCTGGGAGACTGACTGGCTGGTTGAACTACGCAATGCACAGTCCAATCTGGCTGCTGACTGCTGGGATTGCACAGTGTGCGATTCCAGCTAGGAAGGACTGCTGGCCTAGGGACAGATTTGTGCACTTTCTTGGGCCAAAAAGCCACTATTATCCAGAAATGCACAGAACAGTCCTAGAGGCCACTGTTGGGAAGGAATGCACAAATCTGGAGAGGAAGGTGATCCTTCCTTTCCTAGATTGTGTAATGCAACCTTGGTGAAGGCAGAGCCTGGGCCGAGGTTGTCCTGATGTACCAATAGACAACTGAAAGCAAGTAATTCAGTGAATGCATGGTGACACTAAGTGATCCCAGAAGTGATTAACAATGCATGCAAAACATGAATTAAAGATTCAGCAAACATATCAACATGCCTGTGGGTGAGGTAGTTCGTCGGTTAGGCAAACGTCTGTGCAAAATAGTTTCATGCATGTGACAACAGTGAGATAGCAACGAAAACTAAAACAGAGCTAGGACAAGATATTATACATGTAAACAACACAAGCATTCAAATAAATCAAGCAAATTGTACTCCCACAAGAGAAAACACAAAAAGCGATAGAAATGTAGCACAAGGCATGTGAAGCAGGCTTACCCAAAAACAGTTGAGCTTAATGTGCTGAATGCTCCTAGATGTGATGTGGGATGTCAAAACTGCAAGGTTGATGTGAGGAATGAGATCTACAGCATCTGCTTGATGAGTTTTGATAACATCTAGGTTGTGACGCACATGCCACGAATCTAGGGGAAGTGACATTTGGTGGGACGTTTTGAAATTGCTCCTTACATGTAAACTCCAACTGCTAAACATAGATCCCTGAAACAAGGGATGCCTTTGCATGTTGCCTTGGGAGAATTAACCCATGCATGCAAGTCTATTTTGCTCAATCCCAGAGGGAATTGGTCAACTCAACTGCACATGCAAGAGACTACTCGATTATTGGAGAAAAATGTGCATTTCTGGCTAGGAGTTGGGTTGGTTGCCCCGAAGATTTGCGCAATTTCTAGGCAGAGTAGCTGACTGCTGCACATATTTGCACAAATTCTGGGCTGAGCAACCTTACTGGAGAAATTTTTTCATATCCTGTTGGGAGTGTTGGCAAGCAGGATTGCGCAATCCTAAAGCCCAGTAGGCTTCCAGAGAGGATTTCGCAAATTCTAGAGGGAAGGCTAGCTGCTCTCCAGAAATGCACACTTTCCAAGGGGAAGCTACTAAGCCTACAGCTGGACCAAGTCTGGGTGAATAGCCTGTGAGTGGAATGGATCAAGTTGTGACCTACAGGCTACCTTTGTGCAAGAAAGACATTGAAGCTTGTGAACTTGACGAAGCAAGGAAAGCTGCTGTGAAGGTTGGAAGGGATGCTCCAAAATGAGGCTAAGGAAAAATTTTGGAGGGTGGTTGTAGCCGCTACAACACAACCCTAAATCCAAGTGTGAATTCATCTTTAGGGTTTCTTTTCCAAATACATACCTTTCCATAAATTAATGCTACCTTAAAGCCTTTATCTTCCATTGTAGAAATAGACACTAGGTTCTTCTTCAAATTGGGAACATACAATACTTCTTGTAGATGAATGGTTTGACCTTGATTCAAATGAAGAGTGACAATACCTATCTATTTCACGAGGTAGGTGGCATTATCTCCAAGTATGATCTTCAAATTAGTCTTCTTTTCAATCAAATTTGAGAGGGCCTCTTTGTACCTAGTGAAGTGCCTTGAGGCTCCACTATCAATCAACCAATGATCCAAAGTATTTGGAGGAGAGGTAATAGATAGAGTGGAAATAAGATAAAACTCTTTTTTTTCTACAACATTACTTTCCTTATAATTGGAATTTCTCATCATTTTGGGAGGTCAACCACTTCCATATCGAGCAGCGAGAGGATTACTCTTTCCTTTATTGTCTAACATGTTGTTTCTTTGCTTTTCATTGCCTTTGAAATTGTTTATTTTTGTCATCATCCCTTTGAGAATCCTTCTTGTGTGGACACTATCTAGCATAGTGGCCAAACCTGTTACAATTTTAGCACCTTCCTTTCCTTCTTTCTTTGAATCCTTGATCATATCTCCTTGGACTAGCATTATTTTTCCTCTTAGCATAAGTATAGAAAGCAATAGGTTCATTTTAATTTGAGGGCTTGTCTCTCTCCATAATCCTTGTCTCCTCTTTAGTGCATCTGGCCAATAATTCATCGAAACTAGGAATATTGTCATTGTTGAGAATGGTGGTGTTAAACACATCCCGTGCTCTTGAAATACCTCCAAGTGCAATGAGAGTGAGCTCCCTGTCAAAAATATATTCTCTAATAGATTGGTGGTCATTCTTGATTTGTGTTATTCTCATAAAGTAGGATTGGATAGACTCCCCTTTATCCATCTTGATTTCCTTCAACTTTGTTCTTGAGAAAGAGGATTTTATTTTCATTGTTTCCTTTGAACATCAAAACAACTTATCATACATCTCCTTAGACGTTCCCAAATCAAAAATATAGGAAACCAAATGCTTTTGAATGGAGTCTATCATAATTATTTTATCTTTCACCTCAACTTTCTTGTACTTCATCTTTGCAGCAGCATGTGCATTTGAAGGAGGCTCCACCACTCTTCCCTACACATAGTCCATGGAATCATGCTCTTCCAAACTCAAATCTAATTAATCTTCCATGCATGATAGTCAAATTTGTCCTTCAGATTATCCTCATATTTTACGTAATATGAAGTAGCCGTTGAGGCTAGTCCAATAATCTTGTCTAACAGATATCCCTTAGTGATTGCTTTTCTCTCTTGCTTGGCCTTTGTCTTCACTTGTGCTCTGATAATGTTAATTTAAGTTAACAATTATGTTCTATGCTTGGCACAATCACTTCAATGTTCCTTTAATAGCCCAATGAAAATATCCAATTTAGTTTTCCAATAGCAATCACATTAACCATAAATCATATTGATAGTAATTGTACATATAACATAAAATAAAATGCAGAAGACAAGTGAAGACAAGAGGATTCCAAATTTGGTGGATGCCTGGGAAAAACCCCAATGTGGAGAAACCCTTTAATCAATTCTTCTTATTATTAAATAAAATATTCAGAAGAGAGAGAGAGTACAAAAATTCAAAGTTGACTTATCAAATCAAATTCAAAACAACCCTATCAAATCTGCAGTCAATTTCATCCCTAACTAGAAATTCAAAGATGGTCAATGTAATAGAAAAACTTCCCCTTGGAATCTCTATCAAAGGCAATGAAACTCGTCTTCCAGTAGTGGTCAAATTCAACCCAAAATAGTCATAAAATTTGTGGTCAAACTTGGTCAACCTGAAGTCAAACCTGCGTTCAAACGGATATGCGATCAATGCAAGTCAAACAGCAAAGAAAAATCCCAGTTTTTGTGACAACTAAGCATCCTGGTCAAACAAAGTCAAACCCTCAAAAATCATGGTCAAACTTGGTCAAATAATCCCTAGTCAACGTTGGTCAAACTTTAGTCAACACCTAAAATTTTCAGCCCTGTATTTCTATCTGAAATCCATCCTCCTCGCGACATGTGTGAGAGAAAGAGAATGCCCAATAGTTTTACAAACCAATGAGAGAAGGAGAGAGAAGAATGTGTGAGTGATGATGATTCCAAATGAGGGGAGAGTTCACTTGTATTTATACACATCATTTAGGGTGAAGTGACATGTCTCTTAGGCTTCATGAATGTACATGATGATGTGTTCAACCTGAACAATTTACACATGTGTGGGCATAAATTCAAAGACACTTTTATGCTTATCCGAATTAAATGATATTTAGATCAATTTTGGTCCTATTGAAAAAAGGAATTCATGATTTCATCATCTCCATCAAATGAGTTGTACAAAGTGGAATTTGGCCCTAGTTTCCAATTTTAACGACCATTCACTAAATACTTTGTCCTAAAGACAGTTTCTCTTGGGTTCTGACTTACAAAAATAAACACTACTATTTTTTGTACTAATGTTTATATTTGTTATGCTTATGTATGAATACACACATTTGGGGTTAGTTCATTTTCCCATTTTTTTGTAGTGAAATATACTAGACTAGAGGCTTATTGGATCCCTGTAATGGGGAACCCTTGTTAATTTATTTCGGTCCTAAACCTTTCGTTCAAGACTGAAGGGGTTACTGCAGGAGTTTTTCCTACATTCTACCTTCCAAACTACACACTTTTTCCAAATCATTCCTACTGTAAATGATAAGTATATATATGTGTGTGTTTATAAGAACAGAACCATAATATCTTATGCTAATTGTTTTTAGGTTGTCCATCTAAATTTTAGATTATTTTACCAGACCATACCAAAATAACTTTAAGGTATTAATATTTTCCTATCTTGACCTCTAAGACATCCACACTTAAATCTATACACCATTTAACTTTTGGAACAAATTTCAGTTAATCTATATAATGGCTTTCTCTCATACGAATACTAATATTTTTTGTTCCTTTCACAATCCATGTATCATTTATTTCTTGCAGAACACACAATTAGCCTTCATAAAATATTTCATAAATATTCTCATTTCTTTGCATAATACCTGTCCACCATATATATTCTGCAGAACACACAATTAGCCTGTATAATAACCTTCAATCATATGAATGCAGATATTCTCAATTACTCGTATATTTGGAAAATTAACCTGCACTTATCTAAATCCTTTTAGGAACAGGCTAAATACCTCCATGTTCCACCCAAGCTTGAACCAATTCTTCATCGGTTCCCCTCGAGCTATCCTCTAACTGTTGGGAAAAATAACTCTGCAAAAGTTGTTTCTAACTTTTCACCTCCTGAACCCTTAGAGATGCCTTACTAAATTCTCTGGGTTCTACCATTCTTCCCACTAGTATTCTCTTTTTTAGGAATTTCCTTTATCTCCCACAATCCTTTGTCACAGAGCCCATACTATGGCATTTATCTCCATTCATATAAAAATATATTGTGGTCTATAAATTTTCCTTTCTTTTCTTGCTAGAAAAGGTCTTCGAAGAAACAAAAAAAGGAGGAATCCTTTCTTTTATTTTTGCCTCTCTAGGCATAACCAAATCCATCTGTTTTTTCCTAACAATTAGGGGTTAATCTCTCATGTTGGCCTTTAACTTTTTCCTTAGAGGATTAACACATTAAAATTAATTCCTAATTCTTTTTATTGCAAAATAATATTTACATTAGGATATTTATCACATGTCATTTAATTTCTTCAGCTAATAATTAAATTAAATAAGTCATATAGTAATTTTCCTAAGGGTATTACATCTCCCCTCCACTAAGAAAAAACATCATATTCAATGTACTTTCATGTGTTCATATTCATTTGGACAACATTGGGAATATATTTCTCATGTCATATTCTAACTCCCAGATGGCATCCTCAAACCCAAAGTGCTTCCATTTCACTTTAACCTGGGTGATGGCTCGATTTTAGAGTATAATCTCCTTTCATTCCAATATTTGTAGTGGTTTGACATGGAATTGTTCTTCTAGTTTGACTTGTACTACATGTCAATCAATTATATGAGATGGATCATGTACATAATTCTCTAAAAGAGACACGTGAAATGCATTATGAACTTTAACATGAACTAGTAATGCCAGTTGATAAGCTATTGGCTCAACTCTGGCCAAAATCTTAAATGGTACACAAAATCTGGAGCCAAATTAGAATAGTTCCCTGACTTCAAGGAGCTCTTCTTGATTTTTACTTTAACATAGACCAATTCCCCTACACATAATTATTTTTGTGTTCTTTTTAGATCAACATAACTCTTATGCCTATCCTAGACAACCTTCAGGTTATTTCTGATCTTTTTTATAATTTCTTCCATTTCTTGCATCTAATTTGGTCCTAACAAGAATTTGTCTTTGGGATGGAACAAAATCAAGGGAACGTGACATTTTCTACCATATAAGGCCTCAAAAGGGCTCATCCTAAGTGAGGCATAATACAAGTTATTATAGGCAAACTCCACCAGGTGCAGATAATCCTCCCACTTAGCGAGTTGGTTCATAACATACATGCATAAAATATCTTCCAGCACCTGATTAACCCTTTCTGTTTAACCATTAGTTTGCAAATGATATGTAGCACTAAAGTTTAATTGTGTTCCCAATCTAGCAAACAAATATTTAAAAAATTTTGAAGTGAACTTTGCATCCCTATTTGATATCACTATCTTGGGTATTTTGTGTAGTCGAAAGGTTTATCTCATGAAAACCTCTACGACTTGTGCAACCTTTTAAGTGTATTGTACCAGGATAAAGTGCGAAATCTGATTATAAAATCCAATGATATCACCTCCCACTTCCATTCTGCTATTGGTAGGGGATTCAATAAGCGTGTTGGATGTTGGTGTTTTGCCTTCACTAATTGACATACTTGTCTCCTTGCCAAGTATTTTGCAACATCCCTCTTCTCACTAGCCAAAAAAATGCCTTTTTAAGTGAAGAAATCATGTTTTGATATCTTGGATGTGTTGCATATGGTTTCCTGTGGTATTCAACCAAGATTAACTTTTTAATTTCATACTTGTTTGGAATGTAAAGTGTGTTTTTATATATCAGCGACCCATGTTTATTAATTCCATATTCCAAGTGTTCTCCTTATGTAATTTCACATCTCACTTTGTCAGAGATCATTTTATAATTCTGATAATCTATTGATGCCCTCTTTAGTTGTTCAGAAAAAATTGTTTTAGTTTTACTTACCATTATCTCACATAATGGCCTTAAATTTCGGCTAAAAGCATCAGGCACCTTTATTTTCCTGTCCTTTTATATGTTTTATGTCAAAATCATATTTGCTTAAGAATTCCATCCATTTAGCTTTCCATGCATTCATGTCAGGTTAGCTAAAAAATATTTTAGACTAATATGGTTTGTTACTAACATAAACTTCTTACCCATTAAATAATGTCTCCAGTTCTTAAGGGCGTGAATAATTTTTGTTGATTCCAAGTCATAAACTGCATAATTTTTCTCATACTCTTTTAATTCGCAAAATTCATAAGCTGCCATGTGCCCTTGTTGCATTAATACTCCTCTAGGCTCCTCTAAACAAGCATCGATGCACACAAAAAATTCTTTATTTGGATTTGCTATTTGCTCATGGGCACCACTATCAATAGATGTTTTAATTTTTCAAATATTACCACGCATATTTGAGTCCATTCAAACTTTTCTCCCTTCTTCTGCAAGGAAGTTATGAGATGTGTTATTCTTGAAAACCTTCTATAAATATGTGGTAATATTAGTTTATCCCCATAAATGACCTTATATCTACCACGTCCTTCAGGACCTGCCAGTCAAGTATAGTTCTTACATTCTCTGGGTCCACAACTATGCCCTCTATAGATATAACATGACCAAGATATTGTATCTTGTCTTGGTAAAATTTATACTTACTAGCTTTTTCATATAGTTAGTGGTCACATAGAGTCTGTAGAACTATTTCGAAGTGTCGTTTATGCTCTTCCAAAGTCTTGGATTATATTAATATCTTGTCTATAAAAATCAATACAAACTTATCCAAAAACTTGTTGAACACACTATTCATTAAACACATGAAAGTAGCAGGTGCGTTTCTAATTCCAAAGGGTAGAACTGTAAATTCATAATGCCCATATCTTGTTTAGAAATCTATCTTTTTTATGTCTTCTTCCTTATTCTTTAGTTGGTGATATTCGGATCTGAGGTCTACTTTTGAAAATAATGTCGCTCCTTTGACTTGATCAAACAAGTCATCAATCCTTGAAAGGGGATACTTATTTTTAATGGTCAACTTATTCAATTGGTGATAATCAATACATAATCTAAATTTCCCAACCTTATTTTTAACAGAAACGACTAGTGCACCCCATGGTGAAATACTAGGTTGAATGTATCCTTTATTAAGCATTTCCCGGAGTTTCATTTTCAACTCTGTCAGCTCTGACACACTCATCTGATAAGGATCCTTCGATACTAGAGTTGCTCCTAGTATTAACTCTATGGAGAAATTTATCTCCCTTTTTGGTGGTAGACCCATAATGTCATATGGAAACACATTTGAATAATCCAGAATAACATCTAGCTCATCTAGAGATTTTTTCATTTTTCTTGTTGATTGATCCTCAACTTGGATGGAAAAAATTTGGCACCCTTTCCTTGCAACTCGTTTTAACGATAATGTTGATATCTATCATACAGAAGTAGGTTTGGGTATACCTTTGATCACATGCACTTCTCCATTTTATGTTGTGTGGGTGACCATTTTGTTTAAACAAACGATAATTTTTCGGTGCCCTTCTAACCAATCCATCCCTATCAACATATCATAGGATCCCAAAGGTAATATATTCAAGTTTATAGTAGTCTGGAATTCATTTAAATACACTCGACAATACTTTACCTAGTTTGTCACTTTCCTTTTTGTTCCTGTGGCTAGCTAAACCAACCACAAATTTCTGTATTTTTCAGATTTTAATTTGCATTTTTATACTACCTAGGGGATAACATAACTTAAGTTATTGCTAGGATCTATTAATACATAAATGTTTTGGCTAAGAATGGTACCTTCAATTTCCACCATTATGGATTGATGCTCTGCTTGACATGCTTCCAACGTTGTGTTAATGTGTGGTACACCATTGGCTATGTCATTGACTATATAAGCCTCATGTAAATGTTGTAAATTTTGCACAATTTTGTTATTGTAAGAGAAATTTCTCAACAAGTGGGGTTCTCTACAACCCTAACACCTAAGAGGTTCTATATCCTTACCATTTCCTCCTTTATTGGCTTATGCCTATTTAGTTCTAATTTGGGACTGATTATCATCTATTGGTTAAGCTCCTATTTTACAATGATTTCACAATACTGGCATACGAGTACTTACCATTTGGCAGCCATATAAGAATCATAATTAAGGCAACTTCCATTCATTGCGATGTGACCTGTATTCAAAAATGTTTTCAGACTTCTTCTTTCTGCGGCGCAAGGAGGGAGGTGGGGAATGATGGCTTGATTTGAAATTCTGAGAACAACCAACTGAGAATGAAACAACACATGCATGGATGCAAATGGAAAAGGCCACATATGAGCTAAGTGTGTTTACAAGGGAGTGTACAGTGTGGCTAGACTTTATCTCACAAACTGTCTTCAATGAGTACTAGACATGAATATAATGCAAGATGTATTATTTAGGTTTGGAATAATTATTTTAATGAATTTTATATTATTTTATATAAAATAGTGTGTAAATAAAATTATATTTAAATATATATATATGAATATTATAAAAAATAAACCTAAATAATTATACTATTAAAAATAAAATATTAAAAATCAAATATCTAAAATTTTAATCACTTATTTTAAATTAATATATATAGAGTTGTGTGTGTGTGTGTGGTGTGTGTGTGTGTGTAAGTAGTATAATATTATAATATTAATAATTTAATTATAATAATAGAGAATATAATATTATTAGTGAATAATTAAATAATGTAAATATAACATAGCGGTTTTTTTCATTTGAGGATATATATATATATATAATATAATAAAATAAAAAATAAATAATATTAAAATAATTATATAAAATTAACCTAATCCAAGCAAAACTAAAATAAGCATTGTAATCCATACACCTAAGATAATGAAATAAGAAATATTGAAATATCAAAATATGATGAATGTAAATTAAATATGATTTCAATTTCAATATATATATCTAAGATATATAATATATATATAATTTAATATATATAAATATATATATATATAGATATAATATGATAATATATATTGTTTAATGTAAATGTATATTAATAATATTGATTATTCATTATTATCTTTTGGGGTAAAGTAACAATTGGGTAAATCATTAATTAACCTAATTAGTAAAACTATTGACCAAAAAAATAAAAATCTTTGTCCAAAGTTAACTTTATAAAAACATTTTTTATTTTATTTTTTGAATTTTTGAATTTTTGAGTTTTCTAGTCATCTATTGGTTAGGCCCTTATTTTGCAATGATTTCACAATAATGGTATGACAATATAAGACCAGTACTAGTACTGACCATTTGCGTCGTCGCCACCAATATTGTATGTTTGCATATGTATTTACACGTTTAAAGCAAAAGTCGGTGCTCACGTGGAATTAATTAGTAGCTTGCATCCTTATATTTCGCATCATTTAAAAAAATGATAATACATGCCTTGGGTTTGATGCCACTTTGGAGTCATTGTTCCATTACACGTGACATAGTCCCTATGTGTTCTCCTAGTGCCCGACATAGCCTATGTACAACTTTAATAATCTGTATTTTATTATGGAATACAAGTTGCTAGTATAAACATTTTGGATCAACAAAAAGCCAATAAATTCACATTAACGATACTTCATGTCATTGTTTATTGTGATTAGTGCCACCTGTCTTTTTATCATTTTCCTTGGTGTATCATTCCATACCGTATAAATTTTCCAGGATTTCCTTGGTAAAATTACCCATGTTGGGAGCAATAGACATCCTTCGTCAAGGCATAATGGCCATGAAAAGCGAATATACTTTAAGCTGGTTTTTAAAATCGATTTGTGATCTCACCATGACAATGGATATCAATTAAATTAAAATACTAATAAATCATATAATTATATTTTATTTTCATTTTGAAAATACAATTTTTCATTATTTTGTATATGTTAATTAACTTAACTAGTTTTATTTATTAATTTTATTATATCTATTCAAAACAAAGGTAAAAAAAGTTTAAAATGTAACTTGTTTTTACCTTAGTTGCATATATCATTATTTTAGAATTTGGAATGTAGTGAAATGGCTTGTCTATTTAGTTAATATTTTTTTACTTGATTGTGTAGAAAATGATAAAATCTAGTGGTAGGTGTGCTTTGTTTGTAAATTTGATGAATAATGTGAATTAATTTATTTTGGACTTTTAGTGAAACTTTTTAGCAATTTGAAGTCATAATTTTATGGAAACAATTCTATTACATATAAATACCTTGTTGGCGATTTAAATAAAAATTTCATTTTAAACTCCAAATCGATGTGTATTCAGAGTTGTAGAAGTAAGAATTTTAAGTTCCAACATAATGACATACAAAAAAGTTGTATACATTAAAAAAACATTTAATTTACTAATTTCAAAGTTCAATAATCAAACTAAGTGGCAGGATGTTGTATACATTAAAAAAAACATTTAATTTACTAATTTCAAAATTCAATACTCTAACTAAGCGGCAAGGAATGCTAGCTATGCGGCCTTGTTTTCTCTTCACTTGGGGTTTAATTGTATGTATTCATCGCTATTGATTTATAAGTTTATTCATGTTGCTTTAATTATTCCCATTATGTGTTTTTTTATATATCTTGGTTTATCCTAGCCACCAAATATGTTTTCCTATCACTACAAACACATGTAAGTAGGAAAGGTGGCACATATACTAGTAGTTCCTTCATGGCGTTTGTGTTTTTTGTCATCTTTAATGATCAAGATTTAATCGTATTCTTCAACGGGGTGAATGCATGAAGATGGGTTATATTTTTGGGCCAAATGTGGCAATGAAATTTCAATTTTGTTCTCTTTTATCGAATTGAAGCCCTCAAAATTCATATAAGCATTGTGAATTTTGATTCAAAGTAAAAATACGATAATTATGTTATTGTCCTAATGATATTTTTTACAAAAAAAATTAGTGTCATATAATCTATTAATTTTCCATTAAATTAAATGCTTATCTTTGCAAATTTCCGCACATCATAAGAGGTATGTGTGTGTTCGCTTAGCATAACATAGTATAAAATGTGTAATTTTTAAAATATAAATATTTGAGCATGATCTACACAGAGAGAGCTAAGTTTTTCATATTAATTTTTTTACGTAAAATTATATTTTTTATTATTTTTCGAAGTTGGTGAAATAATATTTCAATTTCATTTTGAAGACATATGTGTTCGTGCAAGGTTTTTTTCAATTGTTTAAACAAATTAAAAAACAACAATACTCTTTTGAAGAGGACTTGCAAACAAAGATACTGGTATGTTTTGAAAGTTTTTCGTTGCGTATATTTTACGTTATTTATTTTTTATTCGACCTCTTTGAAACTGTCCAAAAAAAATTCAAGCATTATGTTTAAAAGAGATTAGATGAAAAATATCATATGAATTTGAAAATATAAAATTCATATGCCATTGGATAGAGGATTCCTTCATGAATCCAACATGATCAACTTTGCCACTTAAGGACACATTTTTCCCTAAGTCCGCTAGGGTACAAAATGGTGTTGCGGAGAAATCTACAAAAAGGGTGTTGAAATTATGGTTTTTAGGAACTTAGAAACACAATCGAGCGCTTACAATGTTCAATCAAGTGCTTAAATTATAAATTCAAATAACTTGATCGAGGGTTTGAAATCCCTCGATCGAGCCATTTATGTGGGTAACTAGGGGCTCGATCAACCCTTTGTAAAAATAGATTTTTCAAAGGTATTATTTTTAAGAATAGAATCAAGAGTGAGGAATATTTGGGTTAGGGTTAGGGTAACTTGTTGACGCCTCTCATTGTTATAGAAAATTCTTGGAGAAAAATCAATCTGAGAGTCCTCCTGTTCTCCTACAAACCCTAAGGGTTATCTTCTTGGAATTCTATGAAGATTGAGTCCATTCTAAGTAGTGAGACTCTAGATTTATTATTGAGGTTTTTTAGCACTACCAGCATGCTCAATACACTCTTTCTCTGGTAAAATTTCTAGTTATTCCTCAGTAACTTATCTCCAACCTAACACTATGTATTTTCAGTATTCATCTTTGAGCATTTCTATGGCCATCGTGAAAGGGGAATTCTAATTCTCATGCTAATCTTGGGTTGGAAGGAAAGAAACTCCTTTCACTTGAGGGTTTCACATTCGGCATCGGAATTCTTCATAGCTTCAGGGTTCATTCTAACTACTTTCATGACTATTATAACCAATTAGTGTGGTAATATAAATCATACAATAATTTTTTAAAGAAACCACTATTTCAGAAACAACTCTTCCTCATAGGGTTCAATTGTAATTTTTTCTCATTAGAATTTCCACTTTTGGGCTAAGAACACAGGTGTGGATGGTGGCCATTATTTTCCATTCTTCATAGGCATAAAATGGAAACCCTATTCCATAGGGTGCTTTTATCTTTTATACATCACATTAAAAAAAACCTTTGCTACAAAAATTATACTTATCTTTTTATTCCCTGTCTTGAGTGTAAGTACTATAATTCTTATATAGTCAAGTTATAGGGAAGGGAAATTTGGACTCATTTTCTTGATTTTTCACAAGAGGGTCCAACCTCGAAATAGGTTCGTATACATATTATTAGTCCCTTCCCCTTCCGGGCTGGCAGGGACTATAGTAATCGATTTGAGTCGATAGCATTACTTTGACACGATAATCAATAAACGTATTTTAACTTAAAACAAAGTTTCTTGAAATGACACATCAACCAATACAATATTTTATATTTTCTTATGCTTTTAACCAATCAACGAAATCTTCATCTTATTTGGCCTCAAAACGAGGTATATAGGCTCAAAAGTTAGGAAAAAATTGGGAGAAGTACAAGTAATTAGAACAATTTGACAACTTCATGAAGCAATGCTATCTTTGCCTTAGCATTAATCTCCAACATTTAATGTTAAGAAAACTTATGGCGTATAAGTTGAAAATCACATTAGAGTCTGGGGACACGTCATCTGTGCTATGTCAAACCATGGCTACCCTGCCATGTCAAAATTGCCTTGTCATGTCAAACAATCCCTGTCGTGCCGTGTCAAAATTGTAATTTGCATGAGAGCAACCGAATTTACTTGCCTGCCTTAAAATGAAATCAAAGCATCTTGCTTGCCTTAACATTTTTGGTCTCTCTCCAATCTGTTTGTTATTCCTAGCCAAAGGTGGAGGGTCTTTTCTGTAAGATCAAGCGATGGGTAACTGAAGCGTCGCCCGGGGCATGCATCCAACATGGACTCTTGAGTGGGTAACTGAAGCGTCCCCTGGGGCATGCATCCAACATGGACTCTTCAGTCACTGTAGCATCAGGGACCATAGACTTTTCAGTCACTGTCACTGCAGCTTACCAGACCATGGAGTTTTCAATCAGTGTAGCAGCTTACCTTGAAGTTGTTGAATCCCCTGTAGCAACTTACCTTGACATTGTTGAATCACCTGAAACACACAAGAAGTGGCTAGGTATGCATTTTCATTTAAGTATTTTACCATAAACTACCTTTGTATTAACATCAATGGTAAAATTTTGCAGTATACATGAGCACACCCTTGTTGGATCAAATTATTTTTTTTCAAACAGGAAAAATGCTTTCGTTGATGGTGCAAGAAAGTACATTAAACATATACTTCAGCTGCAAGTGTAATGGTATGACAAGTCACATAAAAATAATAGCTTAAAAAAATGACATAAATTTTGTAACATAAAACAAGATTAGCTGGTAGCAAGGAAACAAAAGAATGGAGCTTAGTGTAAACTGAACAGCTCGAGATTACCCAAGGTGGAGGCAAAATCTGAGCTTCAACAGAGGCTAGTCTGTCACTAATTTTGATACCAAATTTCTTTGCATAAGGATACTCATGATATGAATTGTGATAAACAGTCTGCAAATAAGCATTCTAATCTTAGAAACCATCTCAATCATTCTCTGATTGCATACATAATGAAGATTTCATATATTAAGGCTACAAACATAAGCCCACGACCTTACAAACAAACTAATCCACATATTATGCAATTATTTTGAAGTCACAAAAATGCCATCCTCTTTCTAAACTTTATAATAACAAACAAATTACAAAAAAATAACCTAAAGTATTAAATGCCTGAGAACAGTCATACTACAGCATGACTAAATCAAAATAAATTCCATCTCTTCATTTTTCTTGTTGCATAATGAAGGCCCAACACAGTGTGGTTAAAATATTATGGGTGATAAACTACAAAGATCTCTTGATGTCAAAGTATATCAACCAAAGGAACCCTTTCATAGAAACAAAACTAATGCCTGCATTATTGGAATGCAGTAAAGAAAAAAAACCTGTAAGATATCCATCTCTCGGTCTTTAGGACGCTGGCATGTTACTTTCAACAGGGTAGTGATTTTTCGTTCATTCAGAGTATCGTTGGACCTCGACTATTTTGCAAACCTACCAGAATATATGAATTCAGAAAATCCATCAAATTGCAACAAACTGCTTGAAAAAATAATTCATGTATGGTGGTTTGTACACGGGTGTCGAAGCTGATATTAGAAATCTGCCTACCTCCATGGGCAAATAGTTTGGCCTTTGCTGGTTTCCAACTTGAATACAAGGCAAGCTAGTAGTTTTCACTTCACCAACTATCTTCCCAGATATCTGTTACAAAAACAGACCACCAAATGGCACCTGAAAGAGTAGCTTCTGATGATACAGGCTACAGATTGAATGGATATGGAATAAAATGTTGGTATGAAGAGACCCCTTTCGCATCTCTATCTCGGCATAACCAGTGTCCATGGACGCTCTGCAAACGCTATGGCACTTTCTTTCTTAACTCCTTAATGAACATCCGGGTAAGGATCGGCTTATCGGTCTCTGTTTAATTTTCACCGGAATAAGACATTTGATATGCATGTAGGTTCATGTTCATGGCATGAGAGATATGTGGCGGTGTTGAGGTTTGCTTACAAAACAGGTGTATCAGTGACCGTTTCATGCCGTTGTTCTATGTCGCAAAGATTCGCATTTTAATCCTAATCCTAGGAGAATTTTTAATAACATGGTTGACGAATAATTGACATAAATGGTTTTATAACATTGCTTAAGAAATTAATCATAGTTTCAGTTAAATATATAAAATATTATTTCAATAGGCCCACAATTACGTGTGTGAAGAATCTTACATTGGCAAGTTATGTGATTGCCAGTTGCCATAACATGTGTTTTCTATATTTTAATTAATTCTTGCGCATCTTACCTGTCCAATGTTACACATCAATGTCTCAATGGTATCCATTCACAGTACATAGAAGAAAAGTATAAATATGAAGAATCCATCCCAGCACTTCGTCACTGCTTTATGTAACAAATTTGGAGAAGATATCCACTTATCTAAAATGGCCCTCTCCAACATACATAGCTGCTTCTTACTTACTCTATTACTCATAGCATTTTGCATTTTGAATGGTATTTCAGAAGTAGAAGCTGCCCCACCGGCGCTTCTTTGGTCAAGATTATTTTGACATGAACGGCTAGTACTTTTGCATGGGAAGCTAATTGCATGCAATAAATTTATACAATAACTTGCACTTTCTATGAATCTGTGTAATAATGAAACTATTGCTATTTTTCAGGCTTATTCGAACAGTGAATGCATCTGGCGTCCAAATTTATGAATGTGAAAAGAATTCAACTTCAACTGTGCTCCAGTATGCTTTTGTTGGGGCAATGGCCACTGTCATGCGGAAAGAGTTATTTTTGCGGACAAACCTAACCTCCCTAGGAGTCTAAGACTCTCTAGTGACAAACAAACCAAACAAGAGCAATCCTTCTCTAAACACACGTTATTCTATGAGAGATCAAGTGTTGTCCGATCTTACCTTCGGTCCAACGCTTGTTGTAGCAGTCCAGCCTTGCTGATCCAGATGAGCTCCTCCTTCACTTTAAGACCTGCATACACTAACAAAGCAAACGATTACATAACACCTGAATAATTCATAAAACAAAGCATATTCATCACATAGACCAAGGAGTACATTAAATAATTCATTAACAACAAATCATTGAGAAGAATGGACTTATTTGTATTAAGGAAACAAAAAAGGAACCATTACAACCTGAGCCTTGGTGTTGTGCAAGCTCTTCCCAGGGTCCAACAAGAGATTTCCTCTACTTTGACAAGCTCACCCACTCCCAATATGGCAACAAGGAAGGATAGTGATCTCTCCTCACAAGTCAACAATGGAAGTCCTAATTCCAGCAGCATTTACCCTTTAGAATGTTCAGCTTTCAACCTCCCCTCCTCTGGCCCAAGGCCTGTATTTATAGTGTTCTAGGGGAAGTTATTCAGTTCCAACATCAATGGGATACTCCCTCTTTTGGATGGGGTAGCTCCTCTCTTGATGGGATAAGTTCCTCTATCATAGGGATGCATGAACCATCTGGAGGCGCTCAATACACGTCAAACACTCTTCTAGAAGGCTCTAGAAGTGACCACAAGTAACTTTTTTAAAGATGAAACTCGTGCCTTTTGACCTTTGGTATGCACCCATCCTTTGGTTTACAGAGCGTACAAGTACGCAGGTACAGGGTGTTTGGAGTGCGTACACGCAGGCAAGGTAGAGAGAACCTGCGTACCAGAGATAAACATGTTTTTAAGTGACTTTCTCTCTTTTTGAAGTTTGACATGAAGAGCAGAGGTATGAGGCTTGACAAGGAGGATAATATGAGTATTGATGGAGCCATATTAACTGCAGATAGTCATGGTGACAAATTTCAGTGTAACAGATTGCCCCCTAAAGTACGAAGCCTGTAATAGATATGGGTGTTAAGTCATATAGGAAGGGTGAAGTACTTTATCATTTCGAGGATCATCTTGTGGAGAGCCCGGTCAGAACCTGCAATTTTCAACACAAATTACATGTATAAGATTACATCATCACTGAGGTAGGCATTCCCATACTCAGATCAAAACTTTAACTATTGGACTAACTATTCTGGTACAAGAATGATTTCATAATACATCATAATCATAGACTCGTGTAGACACAGTATGGGCGCAGCCATCTGTTTATGATGGTCTACAACATAATGAATACAAAACTCCTCGCGGCCTGGATGGTGGAAACTAGATCCAGGGTCTTCATCTCTACTTCCCGAATTGGTACGATTCTAGCCATGTGAGTAAATGAGTCGATGTCGAACATGGTAGAAACCACTTGATTACCAGTCAATGATGAAAACTGTTAACAAGTGTGAGAGAGACCACTAGTAATGTCAATGGTTCTCAAAGTACCCAGCACAATCCATGAGATGTGAATGAATGAGTCGGTGTCGAACATTTCATGGAATCCTTCGATCGCAAATCAATGATGAAAACTGACGTCGAAGGCGAGAAACCTGCCATTGATGCATGCAGACTCCAAGGTACTGACGATTTCTAAGTCAACTCTCTAGATAACGTGCTGATGTCGATAGAAAGCGACCCGTTGCAGGCAAGCCCACAACACGAAACCATAGTTCAAGTTAAAGAAATGTTGCTGCAAGGACTGACTCAATGATGACATGATAAATGATAGGTATTTTGCGGTTGAATGTTTTTGTTTCAGACCTCTTGAACACATAACGACACAACATATGGTTTGGTGATAAATGACTCAAAGTCGACTCCCATAACCCGGCTAAAGATGTCAAGTGATCTTGGTCAACTG
>APFE030698099.1:57512-69108 GCA_000404065.3 Pinus taeda | reverse complement strand
ACCCATCCTTTGGCTTACAGAGCGTACAAGTACGCAGGTACAGTGTGTTTGGAGTGCGTACACGCAGGCAAGGTAGAGAGAACCTGCGTAACCAGAGATAAACATGTTTTTAAGTGACTTTCTCTCTTTTTGAAGTTTGACATGAAGAGCAGAGGTATGAGGCTTGACAAGGAGGACAATATGACTATGGATGGAGCCATATTAACTGCAGATAGTCATGGTGACAAATTTCAGTGTAACAGCCACGCTCTACTCTCCCAATGGTATTCGTGCAAATGGGAATTTTACATCAGTGGGTTATCATTATTTCCTGGATGAGCCTCTCGCCCAAGGCGGGAAGCCCACCTTTGCGTTTAACATGGAGGCAGGAGAAGCCATCTTGGCTATCCCCGAATCAACTGTAACAGGTAGGGAAACATTCTCTTTCTGTAAAATGAAAATCCTCAGAAGCTGAACTGTAAAAGTTCGCTTATAATGTTTGAACTTGGATTATGATAATTACCGTTTATTGAGAAATGCTAATAAATTAATTGGGTTTTTTTTACACAGGGGCTGTACTTGCTAGGAAAATGTCTAATATAGCAGATGTGCTTGATTTTCTACATGGCAATGCGAGCTCGGTATCTTATGTACAACGAAGGCATGGTAAAGGCAGAGTTCCTCCATCTTCTCAGTGTAGTGTGGTTGGAAACCAAATCCAAATTCCATATTCTGCACAATATCTATTCTGGCAGCAGGATTGATGCCTCCCCATGGGAACTCCTGCAGTAATAAGAGTTTCAAAGGATTTTAGTCCTCTTCTCGGCTTTTGCTCGGAAGGAATCCAGTATTACAAATTCAATGGTTCTTCTTGGAATAATTTCAATGTATCAACAGATCTATACAATTCTCCAGGGCAGGAGGTTGTGGGTCGCCACTATTTCCCTACAAAACCCGATCAAAATGGAGGACAACGCACGTGGGAACAGTCCATGCCTTTCAGTCAAGTGACTGCAAAGGTTGTGAGTTCAATTACAAAGCAATCTGATAGTATTGCCTGGAGTAAATTGAAGGCTACCAGTCATGGTGGAAGGGTCCCAAAAAGCGGATTGAGACTTTGATCTACACACACAACTATTGCTAGAAGTTTAAGGGCATTTGATTTGAAAGTTGTGTGCAAGGTGGTACATAATAGTATCTATGTTGCACCCCTATCTCTACTCCTTGACTTGACTAGTTCAGTGCTGAAACCCAGCTTTTCGCCCCCACAAGTGAGCAAGCCACATCCATGTGCTTTGCAGGGACTAGCTGCTACGCAGCCGACCTTGTTTTTATTTGATACCAGGTTGTGACTTTACAACCTCGTGAATTCATTCAGAGTGCTACAATAGTTATTAAACGCTAATGTGTTTAGGGGTGCGCCTCGTCCCATCCACATCTCATTTTTACCTTACACTGCTAGGAAATTATCTCATTTTTACCTTACACTGCTAGGAAATTATTGGGTTGTTATTTAGTACAATATGCCACAAGCATATTTTTGTTTTAATTTTTATATATAGAAGGTTGTTATTTTATAATTGAAAGTTAGTTACTAGAAAGTTTGATTCTTCGTGGATCGTGAGAACCCAAGGTTTATTATATGAATGTTTCGATTTGGTTCATAAAACTATTCATGCCACATCGTAATGGATTGTGATTGTGGTTATTTGGCCTCTACAAAATAATTGGTCCATCCTTATATGCTCTTATAGCAAACATTCCTTATATTTGTCAAAAGTTAGATAGTAAAGCACGCATCTTTAGAATTGAATTGTTTTGAATGTTTCTTCCCCTTTTGTTCTTGGAATATATATGAATACAAATAGTTTTTAAGTAATTATTCATCTATCACAATTGTATACTTTCTTTATAAGTAGACATTACACTTCTTCTTTTACTCTCATTATATGAGTATGTTTTTCACTAAATACTATATCCTAAAGATAGTTTCTCTTGGGTTTTGACTTACAAATATAAACACTACTAGTTCTTTGAACTAATTTTTATATATGTTCTGCTTATGTATGAATACATACATTTGGGGTTAATTCATTTACCCATTTTTTTATAGAAAAATATACTAGACTATAGGCTTAGTGGCTCTTTGTAATGGTGAAGCCATAATAATTTTTCTGGGTCAAAAACTTCCCGTTCAAGACTGAAGGGGTTTTGACTCCATGATTTTTTCCTACAATCTTCCTTCTAACCTACATTTTTTTTCCAAATAATTCCTACTATAAATGCTAAGTATATGTGTCTGTGTGTCTGTGTGTTTATAAGAACAAACCCATAATAGTTGATGCTAATTGTTTTCAGGTCATCCATTCATATTTTACACTATTTTACCAAACCATACCAAAATAACTTCAAGAAATCAATTTTTTCCTACCTTGACATGTAATACATCCACACTTAAATTTCTACACCATTTAACTTCTGAAACAATTACATTTAATCTACATAATGGCTTTCTCTCATATGAATACTAATATTTTCTTTTTCTTGCGCAATTCGTATATCATTTACTTTCTGCAGAACACACAATTAGCCTTTATAAAATATTTCATAAATCTTCTCATTTCCTTGCATAAGACCTATTCACCATATATATTCTGCAGAACACAGAGTTAGTCTGTATAATAACCTTCAATCATATAAATGCAAATATTTTCAATTCCTCCTACATTTGGAAAATTAATCTACACTTATTTGAATCCTTTCATGAACATGCTAAAAACCTCCATATTCCACCCAACCTTGAACCAATTCTTCACTGGTTCTCCCGAGCTATCCTCTAAATGTTAGGAAAAATAACTTTCCATGTGTTTTTTGGCTTTGCACCTCCTGAACCCTTAGCAACGTCCTGCTAAATTCTCTGGGTTATAACAATCTTTCTCTCCCACTAGTATTCTCTTTTTCAAGACCTGTCTTTATCTCCCACAATACTTTGTCACAAAGCCCACACTATGGCATTTATCTCCAGCCATATAAAAATATATTGTGGTCTATAAATATTTATTTCTTCTCTTGCCATAAAAGGTCTTCGAAGAAGCGAAAGGAGGAGGATTTCTTTCTTTTATTTCTACCTCTCTAGGAATAACCAACTCCAATTGTTTTTTTCGTAATAGTTAGGGGTTAACCTCTCATGTTGGCCTTTAATTTTTTCCTGAGAGGACTATCACATTAAAATTAACTCCTAATTTCATTATTGCAAAATAATATTTACATTAGGATATCTATCACATGCCATTCAATTTCTTCGTTTAGTAATTAAATAAGATAAGTCATATAGTAATTTCCCCAGGGCATTACACCGTCACTTTATGCATATTTTTAGTTAAGTGGAAAGGAGAAGCTGTATTTAAGTGTTCATACATCATATTTATATTTTGAATTAAATTCTTAGCTTAGAGCAATGTGTTTAAATGTTTTTAGTCAAAAGGTTGGGTGTTGTGAGCCACACAAACTATAATTAATAAGTTAGTTATGGATCATTAATTTGTTTATGTGGATACTTACTATATTTTATAGATTTTGAATAAATTGACACTATTATATTAATTAAAATTATTTAAAAAAAAACGATTTTTTTTGTTAAGTATGAATATATGTTGTGATTTAAAATGGACTATTCGATTGTATTTTAATCAATTGTTTTTGGTGAGAGAACATGACTTCCCCTTCTATTAATCAAGCAGTAATGGATCAATAAAAGTTCAATTAAATCAGGTTATATTTTCAAACCTTTGATCATTACACTAAGCTCCCACATTTTCCACACCATCTCCTCAACATGTTCAACCCACATATATGATACCCCAGGATCCCCACATGAATCTTAGCACCAAATTAATCACTAAGCATGTTTTTTTCGATTCAAATACGTGTGCATGTAGAGTAGTTTCAAGTGATCTAATAGTTTCCTTATCATGTTGAAGAGAGAACCTCTTTTCCATAAGCTCTCAAATTTCTATTGATTTCATCCCAAAGTAATTGAAAATTAAGAGAGGATGATTGTAGGCACCCAAAACAAAAAGGATAAAAGACTCTTTTATTGGCATTATGGCTAATGTGTTGGCCTTAATGTCAACCTGGATGTCGACTTGGATGCCTAGATGTCAACTTGGATTGTGATTTTGTCACATTGTGACACTCTTGTTGCATTACGCCATCGTGATCTTGTCACACTATGGCATTGTTGGTTATCTGAATGGGAAATTTATTTTTTTATGTGCTAAATTCCAATTCAAAATATGTTAAAGTGCTTGAGGATTATGAAGTAAGTTGCAAGTTAACCATGAGTATTTATTTGTTTTTATGTAAATTTCATGAGCAAATCAACATGGATAAAACACTGAACAAGAGCATATAACAGAAATGATAATCACCATAATAGTATCACCACATCATATGATGAAGGAGTTCACACCGCCTAGGCTATGTCTCCTTGGTCCAGCTTCCAATGGCTTGGCCCTCTTCAAATTATGCTCAAAAGTGTTAATACATACATTTACAGTTCTCAAACAGTTCCAAAACCTACTCCAATGGCTTCAGAAGAACCAAAAATGCCTGTCTAGCCTCTTCTTGCTCCCAAATTGGTTAAGAACTGAACACGTTATGAGCTTTTCTCTCTTTTTCTCAACTATGCATTTAATCTCCCTATAATTCGGTCCAAACCGATCACAAGCACCCCGAATGCGGAATTTCTCCTCCAAACTTGGTTCAATTCTCGCTCGGTAGGCGAAATTATAAGACCGTTAATTTTTCCTATAAGCCCCCAAAATTCACGCCTCTTGGCACATGGGCCTAAATGTGGCTTGGGGATGGCCCCCAATGCTAGCAATCAAATCCTGGTGGTTTAGGCTAACCACAAACCCTAGTCACATGCTAGTGGTCTGTGCTGGTAGTTTTGGAGACAGTTTGGCAAATGAGTAGAAACCCCGCGGTCTTGAACGCTCACATGGGTGGTTAGTGGAAGATTATGGATAAGTCTAACAGTTTCAGTGAATATTACAAACCATGGTCTTTTGGTGGTCACATCCAATGGTTGCAGTGGAAATTACTGCTACGGGGGCAACTAGGGCCTAGACCCTTGCCCCCAACCATTACTGCACTATTTTAAATAAATTAACTCCACCTTCCATTACAAGTGATAAGGTTTGGTGTAATGGTTAGAGCCCGACGCTTATAGAACGAAGGTTGTGGTTTCGATTCTGGTGTAGGCTATTCAGAATTTGACCGAATTTTTGTGGCCCTCGGGATGCCATGTGGCAGCCCTTAGTAGTTCCATGTGGCAGCCTATGATTGGCCACCCGAAACCTCAATCAAAACATGCCACCTGGGCACCTGTACTCTATGACATGTGGAAAAAACCCATTGGCCGAAGAAAACAGTCAGCTCCACCACATCATCTTTCCATATCAACTTGCCACGTCAATAGTACGGACTACTCACTAGGCTGTCACAATTTTTCCAAATTCACCTGTTTTGGAAAATGAGCAGAACATGTTTTTGGGATCATAGTATTCTATTTCGCGTGAAACGAGTTGCACCGGATTCAGGATGATGAGCACTGTGTGGTCATTCAAGTTCCACACTAATCCAACAATTTTAAATTTTGAGCACCTGATCACTCCTTCCCACTGGAAGCTTTTGGACCCCAAAATATCACTTTCAGTTGTTTAGTAGGTGAGGGTACATTTCCCTCACCTTTCCAATCTCGATCCATTTGATCTTAGAAGGATTTGTTCCTTTGAGCCCCACATGAAGGTAGTCTACACTACCTTGTTTTGAAGTCCTTGTTCTTCTGTCAAGAATGGTGTCTTCCATAAGCTCATTAAGGTATCCTTCCCCATGAAGCCTCTCTTTTCTAATGTGAAGCCAAAATTCATCACTAACTTGGAACTTTTGATCCACACAATCCTTGTCATGCCTTGTTTTGTACTTGTCTTGGCTCTTGTCAAGTTGATCTTGAACTATTTGAGGTACCATTTGGAATCGTTCAATGAACTTCTTGGCTTTGTACATGTCACCATCAATATCAACATCCTTCTTACCAAGATGGTACAATAAATTATGACCCAAATGTTAATCAAATTCCCCTACTTGGTTCTCCTCACTCAAGCTTAAATGTACATTTTAAAAGTATGCATATTGTTGAACATGGCTTTCATGCAAAAAAAAATTATGCTTGAGTAAAGTAGTTGCACTAAAAATAGGGCTAGAAAGCATATAATCAACCTTGTTGTATATACCTTTCTTATGCCTGCTGAACAAGTGGAATTCTTGTAAGGATCCCATCCGTCGAAAGTGCCTTGATTGTTGCAACTTTGTCACTGCACCATTGAAAATTTCTTAATGACATGAAATGGGCTTACCATATTACATGAGGACTGCACCCATGGCATAGTCGCTTGCAAGTACATGATCTGAACCAATATTTTCTTTCAATACATCAAATTCCTTTTGTTGCTTGCCTCCCCACTAGAAGACCTTTTCCAAACTAGTCAATGCATGCAAATGAGTTGCAATAGAAGAAAAGTTAGCAATAAACTTTCTCTAATATTGGGCTACTCCCAAAAAAATTCGTACTCCAGTGAATTTCTTGGGCATTGGCCAATTCGTCATGACATCGACCTTGGAGGGGTCTATCTTCAACTCACCTCCTCCAACAATATGCCTCAAGTACACCAAAGAAGTTTTACCAAATTCACACTTTGACATCTTCAAAAACAATTGTTCTTTCTTCAAGACATCAATTACTTTTCTCACATGCATGACATGTTCATCAAGAGATTTTCTGAAAACTAAGATGTCGTCTAAATAGACTATCTCATCTATAAATGGCTCCAATAAATCATTCATCATAAGCACAAAAGTAGTAGGAGAATGGCAAAGACCAAAAAGCATAACTAGCCATTCAAACAAACCTTGCTTTGTTTTGAATGTCGTCTTCCATGTGTCTCCTTCAGCAACTATACTTTTATGATAGCCACTCCTTAAGTTCCACTTAGTGACATGTTGTCCATTCTTCTTGGGCACCAAAACAATAGGTGACCCGTATCGCAAAGGAGATTGTCGGATGATCCCTTTGTTCAACAACTCTTAGGTTTTCTTTTTTGTTTATGCATTTTTCATTATTGACATCCTATACATGATGACAATATTGTTGCAATGGTATTCCATGTTGGATCCCCTCTTGGGAGGCAATCCCTTTAGTTCCTAAAACATCTCATCATATTGGTTAACTACATCAACACAATCAGATTTCAATTTTGTATCAAAACCTTCAAATACTTCATAATCAACATCATTCTTTGGTTTCATCATAAGAAGCACTAAATTCTTGCTTGAATTCACAAACATTTTCATTTTCCCTACATTAACTAATGAAAGATTTAATTTCTTGTGATGAGCTCTCACAATATTCTCCAGACCATCTTTGAGTAAGTGGTACTTGTTCTCATGGCGATAGAAGATTTCTTTTCTATCATAGAGGTAAGGACTACCCAAAACAATTCCTGAAATATCAAACGGTACAACATCTAATTCAACTTCCTCAATGAAGTTTGTTGTGATTGCAAACCGAAAAATACATTTCCTTGTAACATCTAAGTTTGTGTCCTTGCATATCCAACCCAATGGATATGGCTTGGGATGTGGAATGGTTTCAAGATTAAGTTTCTTGACTAAGTCTTCAAATATCAAGTTGGCTTGAGACCCACTATCAAATAGTGTGGCGATTTTTGTATGTTTTGTAATAAACCTCAAATGAAATAATTCAATCCTTGTTTCTTCATTTGGAGTGCTAGTGTGACAATTTGATGTACTTGTGCTAACAATGGATTATTTTCCTTTTATACCCATGCCTGTAATTTTTGTTTCGTCACTTAATTCGGATCCCAAATCCTCTTGAATGATTGTTGTTGTCTTTTTCTTTCCCTTGTTGTTGAATTTCTTGGGCCTCATCTCTGGATGAAGCTTCGAACAGTGATCTTCATCGTGACCCTCTTTGGAACAATGTTTACATATTGTTTTCTCTCCTACATTTTTAATGGATGCATTTTTCTTTCCATTCCCTTTGAAACCCTTTTTTTTTCTTTACCCTTAAATGGATTTTTGCTACCCTCTTTTGGAATATTTTTCCCTCTTGCTTCTAGATGGGTGACTTGCACAGAAAGCTCATATAGACTAGTGGGATTAAACATAGGGTATTCCTTAGGTAGCTATGTAAACCTCCTATGTACATCATCAACATGTCTTGTGATTGAAAATCTACGCCTAACATTAGAGACATTCTTCTAAATTCTTGGGTGTAATCTTGCACATTTTGACCTTTAAGTTGTAAAAAGTTTTTCCAATTCATGATAGATTTCTACATATATGCTAGAGGGTAAAACTGTCTTTTAATTGTAACAATGAAATCAGACCAAGAGATTGAGATCTTACCATGTTTTTTCATCTCTTCTTGTGTCTTGGCTTCCCACCATACTAGTGTTGCACCCTCCAGTCTCAAGGAAGCTAGTTGAATCTTTGTGTCATCATCTTGAAGGTTTTGAATTCTGCAATAGACCTCCAATTGATGAACCCAATTGTCAAGTTGCTCTGCATTCACTTCACCATTACACATAGGCAGCTCAAATTTAATATCAAGTTTTAACATGGGTACTTTACCAATTCCTTTTGAGGTATGTTGATGAGTATGAGTAAGTGTTGTAATAGTGGAGGAGGATGAAGATGAAGATGAAGATAGTTGTGAGGATGATGGTGGAGTAGATGGTGGTTTATCACCATTTCCATTACCTCCTCCCCCTGAAGAACCTTCTCCTTTTGGAGGCTTGGAGCCTTCACCTTGCAGCCTTGTATTCCTCTCTTCATATAGAACTTTCACCATATTTGTAATTTCAAAGAAAGCCTTCCTAAAATCCCTCTCATCATCTAGCATGTTATCAGTTCCTCCTTCATGATACATGCTTACTGAAGCTTCTACTGCAATTTGAGGTGGAGTTTGTGGTGGAGATTTTGGCAACTGTGTTATCCTTGGCCTTGTCCCAACTTGAGATCCTACACCCACAAGCTTTCCTTCTCCTCTATTGAGCCACAAAAAGATAGAAAAGATAGATCAACACCTTAGAATTCAGCCTCTTCGAGCGGCAACCTTCATTACATTACACAAATGAACAATTCTTGGATGATACAAATGACAAAGCCTCCTTTCTATATACAGGAGTCTAAGGGGTCACAATATAGCCAAGCCAACCTAACAATAATAATATAAAGGCACAAAAAGAAAAATAGAGGGATTCTATGAGGCACAATAATAACAATATGGGGACAATAGGGGCACATCAATATTAATAAGGATACAACTACAATAGTAATGGGGGAATCACTAGTATTATAGGGATCTAACATGCCCCTGTCCTTTAGAAAAGTGTTGTCCTCAACGCTTGAGTAGCTCTTGATGATTTGGTATAAAATTCTCATCCTCCCATGTGGATTCTTTAGCGGATAAGTTCTTCCACTTGATGAGAAACTCCGAAATTGATCAATTTCATAGCTGTCGAGTTCTTGTTTCTATAATTGCTTCCGGTTCCAATATAATTTTTCCTTCCTCGTCAAGTTCTGGAAATATTGTTTGAACTGGGAGCTTGTCACCTATAAACTTCTTTAAACATGAAACATGGAAAACTGGGTGCACTCGAGAAGCTGCAGGAAGCTCCAATTTGTATTCCATAGTACCAATCTTTTGCAACACCTTGTACAGACCATAATACTTTGGCTATAATTTATTATCCTTCTTAGCTTGCTTGAGGGGCATTTTCTTATATGGTTGTAGCCGTAGAAATACCCAATCACCTAAAACAAAACTTCTTTCGCTGCGATGTTGATCTGCTTGTTGTTTCATTCTATTCTGTGCCAACACGAGGTTATCCTTTAAGAGTTGGAGGACTTGTTGTTGATGTTCGATGTGATGTTCCACTGCTTGAACCTTAGAATTTTCTCTTAAATATGATGTGATGGATGGTGGTTGATACCCATTAAGTGCCATAAATGGGGTCATTTTTGTTGTTGTATGGAAGGAAGTGTTATACCACCATTCAGCCAGAGGCAACCATTTGACCCATTGTGTCTGTTTATCATATACAAAGCATCGAAGATATCCTTCCAAACATTTGTTTACTATCTCAGTTTGCCCATCAGATTGAGGATGATAAGATGAGCTATGAGCTAACTGAGTACCAAGACAAGAAAATAATTCTGTCCAAATATTTCCAGTGAAAATGGGATCTCTGTCACTTACAATAATATTTGGGTTTCCATGTAACTTTTGAATTATTTCCATAAATGCAGTAGATATTGTATTGGCTTTAAATGGATGTGATAATGCACAAAAGTGTGCATACTTGGTAAGTCTCTCAACTACCACCATGATGACACTCTTTCCCTCAGACTTGGGTAAACCTATGATAAAATCCATTGAAACCTCCTCCCAACATTGGCTTGGAACGGATAAAGGTTGTAATAGACCCAGTGTCTTAATTGTTTCAACTTTGTTTTGTTTGGAAACCAAACATTTCGCCATAAACTTTTGAATATCTGATTTAAGGCCCTCCCAAAAAAATTCCTTCTTAACCCTGTGGTAAGTTTTGAAAAATCCCGAGTGCCCTCCTAAGGGAGAAGTGTGCAATTCCATAAGAATCTTTTGTTTTAGCTGGGAATTCTTACAGAGGTATAAGCGATCTTTGTACCATAACGAATCATTTTTCCAGCTAAATGTATCAGATGTACTGGAATCTTGTTGTAAGTGCCCATACATCTTTGTCATTCTTCCATTCCTCCCTTGCTTCGTTTATCCAATTTGGCTGGATAATAGAAATGGCGCACATCAATGCTTCCACATCCTCATCCTTTCTTGAGAGTGCATCTGCCACAACATTTTGCTTCCCTTTTTTTAGATGATTTCAAAGTCATAACCCAACATCTTTGTGACCCATTTTTGTTGCTCTTCAGAGGATAATATTTGTTCTAAAAATCATTTAAGGCTATCATGATCTATTTTTACCTTGAAGTGTCTTCCCATTAGGTAGGGTCGCCATTTCTTAAGTGCATGTAGTACTGCCAACATTTCCTTCTCATAAATAGATTTGTGTAAATACTTTCCCTTGATTGGACGACTTTCGAAAGCAATGGGTCTTTTGTCTTGCATTAAAACCGCACCAATTCCATTTCCTGAAGCATCACATTCCACAATAAAGGTTTTTGTGAAGTTCAGTGTAACTAAGATGGTGCTTGGAACATTGCCTCTTTAAGATGTTCGAAGGCCGTTTTTGCTTATGGAGTCCATGAAAATGCATCTTTCTTCAATAATGTTGTTAGAGGTGTTGCTATTCTTCCATAATTCTTAACAAACTTGCAATAATACCATGTCAACCCAAGAAATCCTCGCAGATGCTTTATTGATGTGGGATTTTCCATTCCTTAATGGCTTTAATTTTGCTAAGGTCTACCTTAACTCCTTTATGAGATACAATATGACCCAGATATTCCACCTCTTGTACTCCAAAGAAACATT
>APFE030698099.1:17506-54014 GCA_000404065.3 Pinus taeda | reverse complement strand
GATGTTTGGAGGAACACTTCCTGGAATCAAATGAATAGCATGATCATGATCACGAATAGGTGGGAAACCTTTGGGAGTCTCAAATACCTGGGAATGAGTGTCCAATACTTTTTGGAGATCTGGAGAAATATATGATTTCGATGTGGAAACATCTAGCGAACATAATTGTGCAATTACACCTTTTTGTTCCTTTTTTTGAAGCTTTGTCATACCATTAGAGCTGATTATCTTTCTCGGTTTCCCTGTAATACCTCTTAATTCAACTTCTTTTCCTTTCATAGAAAATTTCATGAAAATTTCTTGAAATTTAAAAGCTATTGTACCCAAGGATTGTAGCATTGGACTCCTAGTACAACATCAGCACCTTCCATTGGAATGGAGAGCATTGGGCTAGTCAATACATATTCTCCCATGGATAGCTTGATATTATGGCACTCTCTAGAGCAATTTATTGTTCCTGCATTTTCAATCATCACTTGACACTCTGGTGTTGGATATAAGAAGCAGTTCAATTCTTTTGCTATCTTACAATCAATAGAATTGTGAGTACTTCCTGAATCAATAAACACTATTACCTTTTTGTTCTTGATTTTTCCTTCTATTTGGATGACTTGAGGAGTGGTAATTCCCGCCAATGAATTACAAGATATGGTCTGATTCATTTGTTCTTCATCTAGGCTTTGTTCTTGAAGTATATCCTCTTCTTTTGAAATTTCTTGCTCCTTTTCTTCTTCCTCTTGACAATCTATGTACAATAATTTCTTCTCAGCACACTTATGACCTTTAGTGTATTTGCTATCACAACTGTAACAAAGCCCTTTTGCTCTTTTTTCTTCCAATTGTTGTGGTGTCAACCTTATAGGTTGTGGAAGGCTAGGGGTAACACCACTTCCATCTTTATAGTTGTGAGTGGTAGGCTTCTTGGTTGCCATAATTTTTCTTTCCATTTTTCTTACTAACCTAAATGCCTTCTCCAATGAATCAGGTTCCCAAAGGCGAACCTCATGTTGGATATTATCCTTTAAAGTCCCTGTGAAAACATCAATCCTATGCTCCTCTGGAATATCTTTTACCCTTATGTTCAATTTTTGGAAGTCCTCAATGTGCTCCATCATTTAACCCTTTTGTTTGAGACTTATCAATTGGCTAAAAAAGGTGTTTCTTTTTGTATCCTCATAATGTGTTGTCATTTCCTTCGTAAAAATTTCCCAAGTGACAATTTGTTTACGAGAACAAAGCCATTGATACCATACAAACTGATTTGGTTCCAAATATAAAGTTGAAATACATACCTTTTGTGTGTTTTGCACATTATGGAGATCAAAAAATTGCTCCATTTGTAGTATCCATGTTGCAGGATCCTTGCCATCAAACTTCCTCATATCGATTTTTGGAATATGATGGTTCTTCGATCCAAAGTTCACCATTAGTAAGCATTCATTGTAGAAACGTTGTCAAATTTGTCTTCAAATATTCCATGCCTGTCTTCAAATATTCCATGCCTATCGTCAAATCTATCTTCAAATCATCCATCTTAGCTTCCACGTCATTCATCTTAGCTTCTACATCTTTCTTTAAACCATCCATCTTGGATTCTGTTACTTTTTGTGCGAGTGACATTTGTTGCACTTGGTCTCATAATTTTGATATATCATGTTGTATTTCTTCCTCTTCTTCATGAGTCATGCTAGAGCTTTCAGGTTTCTTACTAGGTGTTTGCATTTTCTTTCCTCAGGGCATTGATTACTGATAATAATGCTTTACTATGTCCCTTGAATTCCTTCAAACTAATTTTTCAAACAAAGCTTATGTAAAAAATAAAAATAAAAACTACACAACTTTTTTTACTTTATAGGAGCTCGATATTGAATCTGATGTATCTCTGTAATTTCGAATCATCCAGTTCTGAAATTGTGATCTACAATAGCTTTATGTGTTCTCTTTCCAATGCCACCAGTATAATCTAATTTAGATTCTCCAAGAAAGAGTTATGTACAATCTGCCAAGATGACCTAATTATATACCTTTTCAGAAGAGCGAACTTGTATGAAGTGTCACGTGTCACTGTTTTGACCTTCGGATCCAAAAAATATATACAGGAAACTACAATCTATCCTCTTTCTGTAACTTATGAAATTTTAATTTGATGCTCAAAACAAAAGTTATGAGGATTTTCCCCAGGTCACTTGTTTGGAATGTAATTCGAGAGTCTGCAAAAAGGCCAACTTCCTTAGATCATATCTCCACAAATATAGCGCGAAAAGCTCTAAAATTCAAAGCCGAGGTTTAGAGCTATAACCGTTAACTATAACCGTTTGTGGTTTGTAACAAATGTGTTCACATGGTGGAGGGTTGGCCCTCCCCTAACCGCCCAACTCCTAACCATCACACTTTAAATAAATGTATGGAACATACATGGTAAGAACCACGGTGGTAGCGGAGGCAGTTAAGGTATGCAGACGGTATGTTGGAGGTCGTCGGTTCAACCTCAACCTCCACCATAACATTTTGGTCCACTGTGTCGAGATTGTAAAGGCCTTTGGGAGGTGCCACATGGCAGCCTCTAGGCCTACCACATGGCATTCTTCCATTAACCCAAAATGAACCAATACAAACATGCCAACGCACCACCTAAAACCCAATAGAACGATGCTACCTATCCATCTGTAATTCATTGTTGACCACCATTGATCATGCCTTGTCTCTTGCCATGTCAGCAGTACGGATTGTTGACTGTGTGGTGACTTGGCATTTTTTTTTTTGCAAATTTCCCCTGTTTAGTAGAGTGATCAGAACACAATAAATTTCTCATACGAACTTGGTTTTCAATGAAATGAGTTGCGTTAGGATCATTTTTCCAAAACAGACGCGGTCGTTTAGGTTTCAAGCCATTCTGATAACTTTGATTTTTGAGCTAAATACCAAGCACCTGATCATTCCTCCCCACTAGAAGCCTTTTGGACCCCAAAAGATACTATCAATTGCTTAGTAGGTGAGGGTATATCTCCCTCAGCTTCTTGATGTGCAACAATTTGGCTTGAGAAGGCTTTTGTCCCTTGAGTCCCACTCTAAGGTATTCAACATCCCCTCTTCGAGGTTTTGATTCTTTTGTTAACTTTGAGATCCTGTTGAAGTTCATCAAAATATTTTGGCGAGAAATCATCTATTGATGGAAGTTGAACATGCTCCCCTTGATCATCAATCAAAGGAGGCTCAAACAATCTAAAATTCTCAACATTAACAACAGGGTATATTTGCATATAAGGAGGTAAATCAAGATTAAATACATTGTTACTAATCTTTTCCAGAATTTTAAAAGGACCATAATGGATTAGTTTAATATTTTTACCTTCCCCTTGAAGTCTCTCTTTGCTAATATATAACCAAATTTTGTCGCAAACTTGAAATTTATGATCAACCTGGTGTTTTTCATGCCTTTCTTTGTAGCTGTTTTGAATTTTCTCAAGTTGTTCTTACACTGTATGATGTATCAACTGAATTTTCTCTATGAACTTCCTTGCCTTATCGATGTCATTGTGACCATCAATGGTGACATATTTATCAAAGATGAAGTCCAATGGTGATCTTGGCAAGTAACCATAACATGCCTCAAATGGCGATGTGTTTGTGGAAGAGTGCTTTGCCCTGAAGTATGCATGTTGTATGTAATGCAACTGTTCATCCCACAGCTTCGGATGTTTGCTGCAATATCCTCTAAGAAGATGTATAACTATTCTGTTGACCACCTTGATTTGTCCATCTATTTGTGGATGAAAGGTTGTACTCTTCTTCAACTTTGTGTCCATCATGTCCCACAAATTCGACCAAAAATTAGTTTTTGTTGTGCTAATATCAATTACAAATTTATAAACATATGCTTACTTATTGCTTATTGTACTAAGGTTTCATTAGCTGTTTGTGTATGTAATCAGGTAAATTTCCTTAAGTTTAAAATGACATTCATGAGCAAAATATCTTCAAAACAAATACGGAACAATAGACATTCAAAGTACAATAGACCATCAAAGAGACACTTTAATACAATATTTTGATGAAGGAGTCCACCTCTCTTGGGCTACATCTCCTTGGTCCAGCTTCCATGGCTTGGGCCTCTGTATTAGCTCGATGTGGCAAAACGTTGTCTCACAAAGCTCTATGGCTCCTGATACCTACACCAATGTGTTAAGAATGTCCAAATTAACCAAGAACACCTATTCCTGAGCTCAATTTGGTCGAAAATTTCCTTCTCTATGAATCAGTGAGTCTTTTCCTAAAAAAGGTCCGCTAATTTCGGGTCTACCTCCAAATTTAGCACGCTAACTAGAGCCATTCCATATTTAGCATAACTCTTCTAGGAAAATACTAACTGAGTCATGGAGAAGGCAATTTTTGACCAAATTGAGCTCAAGAAGAGGCGTTCTTGTCTAATTTGGACATTCTGAACACATTGGTGCAGGTATTAGGAGCCATAGAGATTTTTAAAAAACATTTTGCCACATTGAGCTAATACAGAGGCCCAAGCCATGGAAGCTGGACCAAGGAGATGTAGCCCAAGAACTTGATCTATTTTTGAATGATTAATTTTTTCTATGCTAATATCAATTATAGATTTCTAAACATATGCTTGCTTATTGCTTCTGGTACTGAGGTTTCATTAGTTGTTTGTGTATGTAATCAGGTAAATTTCCGTAAGTTTAAAATGACATTCACGAGAAAAATAGTTTCAAAACAAATACTGAACAAAAGACATTCAAAGTACAACAAACCATTAAAGAGACACTTTAACACAGTGTTTTGATGAAGGATTTCACCCCTCCCTGGCTACATCTCCTTGGTCCAACTTCCATGGCTTGGGCCTCTATATTAGTTCAATGTAGAAAAATTTTGTTTTACAAATCTCTATGGCTCCTGATACCTGCACCAATGTGTTCAGAATATCAAAATTAGCTAAGACCACCTCTTCTTGAGCTCAGTTTTGTCGAAAATTGCCTTCTATATGAATCAGTCAGTCTTTTCCTAAAATTGTTTCGCTAAATCTGGAATGAATCCAGTTAGCGCATTAAATTTGGAGGTAGTCCCGAAATTGGGGGCACTGCCAAAAACTCCGCCAAACTAAACTCAGAGTTAACTAGTGTTAAACTATGCTTAATTGCTTTAAACCCAGATTAATTAACTTAAATATTGCGATTAGTGTTAACCAAAACCTTTATATTCGACGGTTTTGGTGGGTTGTCACATGTGATGGTTAACTTCACATTAACCACTACGGTAAATGTCAGTCGGAAGTGATGATTGTTATGGATTATGGAAATTGCATTCACATGCGGACACTGGTCGTCGCGTTGTGGTGAATTGTCCGTCAGGTTAACTGTAACTGTTTGTGGTTTGTAACAAATGCATTCACATGGGGGAGGGTTGGCCCTCCCCTAATTGCCCAACTCCTAACCATTGCAATTTAAATAAATGTGGAGAACATACATGGTAAGAACCACGGTGGTAGCAGAGGTGGTTAAGGTATGCGAATGGTATGCCGGAGGTCGTGGTTCAACCCCGACCTCCACCATAATATTTTGCTCCACTATGTTGGCACTATCAAGGCATTTGGGAGGTACCACATGTAAACCTCCGGGCTTGCCATGTGGTGTTCTTCCATTGGCCCAAAATGAACCAATAGAAACATGCCAACACACCACCTGAAACCTAATAGAATGATGCCACCTGTCCATCTGTGATTCTCCATTGACCCCTGTTGACCATGCCTATTCACTTGCCACGTCAACAGTACAGTTTGCTGAATGTGTAGTGATTGGAATTTTTTAATGCAAATTTCACCTGTTTAGCAAAGTGATCATAACACAATAACTTTCTCATACGAACTCAGTTTTTGATGAAACGAGTTGCGTTAGAATCGTTTTTCCGAGAGGGACGCAGTCATTCAGGTTTCAATCCATTCTAAGAACTTTTATTTTTAAGTTAAATAATGAGCACCTGATTATTCCTCCCCACTAGAAGCCTTTTGGACCCAAAAAGATCCTATCGATTGTTCAGCAGGTGAGGGTACAACTCCCTCACCTTCTTGATCTGTAACCATTTGGCTTGAGAAGGCTTTTGTCCCTTGAGTCCCACTCTAAGGTATTCAACATTCCCTCTCTTCGAAGTTCTGATTCATTTGTCAAGTATGAGATCCTGCTGAAGTTCATCAAGATATTCTGGTGAGAAATCATCTATTGATGGAAGTTGAACATGCTCTCCTTGATCATCAATCAAAGGAGGCTCAAAAAATCTCAAATTATCAACATTCACAACAGAGTATATTTGCATATAAGAAGGTAAATCAAGCTTAAATTCATTATTACCAATCTTTTCTAGAATTTTAAAAGGACCATAACGGATTGGTTTAATATTTTTACCATCCACATGAAGTCTCTCTTTGCTAATATATAACCAAACTTCATCACCGACTTGAAATTTATGATCAACCCCGTGTTTTTCATGCCTTGCTTTGTAGTTGCTTTGACTTTTCAAGCTGTTCTTGCATTGTATGCTATATCAATTGAATTTTCTCTATGAACTTCCTTGCCTTATCAATGTCACTGTGACCATCGATGGTGACATATTTCTCAAAGATGAAGTCCAATGGTGATCTTGGCAAGTATCCATAACATGCCTCAAATGGTGATGTGTTTGTGGAAGAGTGCTTTGCCTTGTTGTATGTAATGCAATTGTTCATCCCACATCTTGGGATGTTTGCTGCAATATCCTGTATGTATAAATGTTATGTTTACCACCTCAGTTTATCCATCTGTTTGTGGATGAAAGGCTGTACTCTTCTTCAACTTTGTGTCCATCATGTCCCACAAATTCGACCAAAAATTCCCAACAAAAATTGAGAATCTCGATCACTTACAATAGAAGTAGGAAGACCAAAATGAACCCAAATGTTTTGGAAGAAAAGATGATTTGTTTGTTTAGCTGTAATTTTCTTTTTACATGGTGTTAGTATGCACATATTATTGAACTTGTTTACAACTACATACAAGTAATCGTGACCTTTCCTTGACAATGGAAGACCTCCTACAAAATCCATTGAGATACTCTCCCATGGACGTGAAGGTACCAAAAGTGGAGTGTATAAACCAAGTTTCCTATTTCTAGGCTTACTTGTAGCACATAAAGTACATCCTCTTATGAATTGAGAAACATTATCCAACATGCGTGGCCAATAACAATACCTTTGAAGATTCACTACTATCTTGCCTACACCAAAGTGTCCAGCAATCAATGAAGTGTGCACCTCCCTTATGATACTGTTTATTTCTCCTCGTAGAATACACAACTTGCCCAAGTGATACAACAAACTATTATGTACATGATAATCCAACTCTTCAATTTGATTTCCTTGACTCAAGCTTGCATATACTTCTTGAAAGTCACTATCATTTGCATATTGTTCTATGTAACTTTCATGCAAAACAAAAGTATGCTTGAGTATAACAGATGAATTTAAAATAGGACTTGAAAGAATATCAAGTACCTTATTGTAGATTCCATTTTTATACCTGATAACCAAATGAAATTGTTGTAGAAAACCCATCCATCTGAAATGTCATGACTGCTGCAACTTTGACTGTGACTATAAATACTGCAATGGTTGATGGTCGGTATGGATGATGGTCTCATTCCCCATTAAATAATGTTTCCATTTTTTAACACTTTGTGCCAATGCATACAGTTCTTTGTCATAGGTGGGATGGTTAGTTACAGCTCCATTAAAAATTTCAAAATGAAATGAAATAGGCTTACCATGCTGCAATAGAACTACTCCCATTGCATAATCACTTGCATCCCTTTGAATCCCAAATGGCTGTCTAAGATCCGAAAGTGTGCCAATACTAGTGTTAAACTTATCTTTTGCTTCAAAGAATCAAATTCTTTTTGCTATACATCTCCCCAATGGAATACTTTCTTGACACTTTTCAATGCATGTAATGGAGCTGCAATGGAAGAAAAATTAGCAATAAACTTTCTCCAATATTGTGTTGCCCCTAAATAGCTTCTTACCTCTGTAACTATATTGGGCTTGGGCCAATTCAGAATGACCTCAACCTTAGAGGGGTCTATCTTCAACTCACCTCCTCCAACAATGTGTTCCAAATACACCAAAGAAGTCTTGCCAAATTCACACTTCGACATCTTTAAAAACAAATGTTATTTTCTCAAGGCATCAAGTACTTTGTTTACATGCATGAAATTTCATCTCTTGACTTGCTGAATATGAGAGTATCATCTAAGTAGACAGTGAAAAATTCATCTAGAAATGGTCCCAATACATCATTCATTACCCTCGTGAAAGTAGCTGGAGAATTTGTAAGACTGAAGGCATAACAAGCCACTCAGACAACCCTTGTTTAGTTTTAAATGCAGTTTTCCAAATGTCTTCTTCAGCTATCCTAACTTGATTATAACCACTTCGTAAGAATAACTTAGTGAAATACTTTGCATACCTCAATTGATCAAGCAAATCATCAATTCTTGGGAGTGGATAATGATTCATTATTGTGATTTTGTTCAGTGCACGAAAATCCACACACATGCGCCATGTTCCATCCTTCTTTGGCACCAAGACAATGGGCGAACCACATGGTGAAGTAGATGGGCATATGATACCTTTTTTCAACAATTCTTGAATTTTATTTTTGATTTCCATGTTCTCCATAATCGACATGCGATACATGCCTATGTTTGGAAGTGGAACATCCTGTTGCAACTAAATCTCATGCTAAATTCCCCTCTTGGGAGGTAACCCCTTTGGTTCTCGAAACATCTCGCCATGCTTTCTTACCGCATCAAACAAATCAGATTTCAATTTATCATCATAACCTTCAAAAGATTCATAATCAATATCATTATTTTTCTTGATCATGAGAAGCACAAAATTTTTACTTGCATTTACTAGTCTCTTCATCTGCCCTGCATTAACCAAAGAAATGTTCAACTTTTTGCGATGGGTTCACAATGTACTCCACCCCATTCTTGAGAAATATGTATTTGTTGTCATGGTGATAAAATAATTTTTTCCTATCATACAAATAAGGATTACCCAAAATGATCCTTGAGATGTCAAGTGGAACTACATGTAACTCAACTTCATCAATGAACTTTTTAGTAATGGCGAACTTGAATAAACACTTCCTTGTAACCTATAAGTTTTCATTATTAACTATCCAACCCAATGGATATGTCATATTATGAGGTACACTTTCAAGGTTTAGTTTTTAAACCAAGTCTTCTAAAATCAAGTTTGATTGTGACCCACTATCAAATAATGCATTAATCTTTGTATGATTTGAAATCACTCATTCAATGAAACAACTCTATTCTTGACTCTTCATTTGGAATGTTGTTTTGACTACGTGATGAACTTGTGCTTGCAACAATTTCTTTTCTTTTTGTAGCCATGGTTGAAACCTTGGTCTCATCAATAGAATCTAAACTAGGGTCATGTTGTGTGGTAGCGATTGTCTTTTGTTTTCCCTTATTGTTTTGTTTCTTAGGCCTTAATTTGGGATGCAATTTCCAGTAGTGGGCTTCATCATGCCCCTCTTTGGAACAATGTTTGCATGTGATTTTCTCCCCTTCTTTATTCACACTTGCATTTTTATTTCTCTTCCATTTTCCACCCTTCTCTTTCTCTTTTCTCTTGAATGGATTCCTTTTACTACCCGCTTCCTGAATGTTCTTTCCTCTAGATTCAGGGTGTGTGGCTTGGACACATACCTCATCTAAATTGTTTGGATTGAATGTAAGAATAGTATGTTTCAAATAGGAATGTAAACCCCCAATATATTTCAACAATGTATCTTGGTAATTCAGATTCATTCCTAACAACAAAGCCCTTTTTCTAAACTCTTGTGTATAATCTTGGATTGTTTTTCCTTTAAGATGCCTAAAATTCTACCAACTCATAATGGCTTTTTTCATATAGGCTAAAGGATAAAACTATCTTTTAATTGCATAAACAAATTCAACCCAAGTGATGGATATCTTACCATGGATTCACATTTCCTCTTCAGTCTTTGCTTCCCACTAGACTAATGCAGCTCCTTCTAGCCTCATTGAAGCTAACTGGATCTTTATGTCATCTTCTTGAAGGTTTTGAATTCTACAGCATATCTCGAACAATCGAATCAAATTGTCCAACTTTTCTGCATTCACTTCTCCATTGTACATGGGAAGTTCGAATTTTATGTCTAATTTAAGTAAGGGAGTCTTTCCTTTTGGGTTTCTTGAATGGGTATGGGCAGTTTCAGTGGTGGTAGTGGAAGATGATGCTATGTGAGATGATGAAGATGATGAAGCATATGAGGAGGATGGTGGAGATGGAGTTGGCTTCCCACCATTCCCTTTGGAATCCTTCTTCTCATATTTTTTGTCCTTTGAGCTTCCTTCTACATGTGGAGGCTTAGAAATATCTCCAACCATTCTAGTGTTCCTATCTTCATAGAGGACTTTAACCATCTCAGTCAAAGTGAAGAAAGATTTCTTGAATTCTTCCTCTTCTGAAGAAGGACCTTCAGGCTCTCTTTCTCCAGACATAATGGCTATGGATTTAGGCTCAGAAATTGGTATTGCTTGTACCTCTTCAATCTTAGTTGAAGGAAAAACTTGAGGAGTTTCAAGTTAAGCTAGAATTGGAACTTTGGGTGGTGGATATTGTGGCCTTGTGGGTCTCCTTCTTATGGGCATTACCTCAGGAGTTGCAACCAATAACTTCCCTTCTCCTTTCTGCAACTTTAACTTTGTAAGCATCACAATTTTGCAATCATTAAAACCCTAATTGTATAAACTCAAGCAATAAAGCAATTCAACCTTGTGCTCCGATACCAACTTGATATGTATTTGAATGATTAGTTTTTGTTGTGCTAATATCAGTTACAAATTTCTAAACATATGCTTGCTTCTTGCTTCTTGTACTGATGTTTCATTAGTTGTTTGTGTATGTAATCAGGTAAATTTCCTTAAGTTGGAAATGAAATTCATGAGAAAAATAGCTTCAAAACAAATACTGAACAACAGACATTCAAAGTACAAAAAACCATCAAAGATACACTTTAACACAATGTTTTGATGAAGGAGTTCACCCCTCCTGAGCTACATCTCCTTGGTCCAACTCCCATGGCTTAGGCCTCTATATTAGCTCAATGTGGAAAAGTGTTGTTTTACAAAGATCTATCGCTCTTGATACCTACACCAATGTGTTTGGAATGTCAAATTTAGCCAAGAGCACCTCTTCCTGAGCTTAATTTGGTCGAAAATTGCCTTCTCTATGACTGAGTCGGTCTTTTCTTACAAAAGTTTCGCTAAATTTGGAATGACTCCAGTTAGCGCACTAAATTTAGAGGAAGGCTCAAAATTGGGGGCACCGCCAAAAACTCTGCCAAACTAAACTTGAAGTTAAATAGTGTTAAATTTCACTTAATTACTTTAAACCCTGATTAATTAACTTAAATCTCGTGATTAGTGTTAACTAAAACCTTTATATCCGATAGAAGTGCTGACCGTTAGGGATTATGGCAATTGCATTCACATGCAGAGACTAACCGTCACAGTGTAGTGAAATATTATAATCGTTGCGGTTTGTAGCAAATGCATTCACATGGGGGAGAGTTGGCATGCGCGCTGGCCCTCCCCTAACCTCCCAACTCTTAACCGTTGCACTTTAAATAAATGTGGAGAACATACATGGTAAGAACCACAGTGGTAGTGGAGGTGGTTAGGGTATGTAGACGGTATGCCAGAGGTCGTGGGTTCGACCTCGACCTCCACCGTAATATTTTCCTCGACTATGTCGAGAGTGTCAAGGCCTTTGTGAGGTGCCACATGGCGGCCTCTGGGCTTTCCATGTGGCATTCTTCCATTGGCCCAAAACGAACCAATAGAAATGTGCCAACACACCACCTGAAACCCAATAGAACAATGCCACCTATCGATCTGTGATTCACCATTGACCATGCCTAGTCACTTGCCATGTCAACAGTACAGATTGCTGACTGTGTAGTGGCAGGGCATTTTTTTTGCAAATTTCGCCTGTTTAGCAAAGCGATTAGAACACAATAACTTTCTCATAAGAACTCAATTTTCGATGAAATGAGTTGCGTTAGGATCATTTTTCCGAGACGGACGCTGTCGTTCAGGTTTCGAGCCATTCTGAGAACTTTGATTTTTGAGCTAAACACTAAGCACCTAATCGTTATTAATCTAACTTAATATTCACAGTGGTTTTTACTATGTGAATGATATTCCTATGTAGGCATGTTGATCCACGAGGAAAAATTTGAGACTAAGATGAATTGAACTTTGGTAGGCGCAATGAAATAACCTACTTTCACCATAAAAAAAATAATCATCATTATTGTGATAATCATTAACATTGTTGCAATCATTGTCATTATTATAATCGTCATCATCATTGAAAAATACTACTTATATTACCAAAAAAACATGACTTAATTACAAATGATATTATATATATATATTATATATATATATATATTATAATATATATATATTATATATATATATATTATAATAATATAAAAAAAAAAAATCATCCCACTAACTCATTTTTTCTTATTTTAAATGATATAAAAACAATATCCAATTAAACACAATACCAACTAAAAATAAGATTTGAGCTAATTATATTTTACCTTAAATAAACAATTTGTAAAACAATATACAAATATTCTTTTAAAAATTTGTAAAGCAATATACATATATTCTTTCAAGTCCAAATTATAAACAAGAGGGGTTGCGCGACAATTAGTCCCTGCCCTAAGCTGTTGTTGGTTCAAGCTGTACCTATTGAACTAGCAACTTGATGGTACAAGTAGCATAGACAGCAAAAACATGAATCTGAAGATAAGATTGCAAAAATGTACAATTTGCAGATCAGTAATAAGCATATGGAGGTGTTTCTTTGAGTGTGGAAATTTTGATAATGCATTGAAATCAGATTGATTGTTACTGAATTAACGGCTGCTCACAAGTTCATTCTGATGTATGTTCCACTACAGGGTGAAAACCTGTTAAGACCAATCACAATGTGCAAATGTTTATGAGATCGTGCAAATCTTTGATCCTTCCTATTACTATCTAGTTAACTTCTATACTTGCAGGTTCATGCTCATTGTTGACTAAGTAGCTTCAGTAGTAGAGCCCATTGTTTAATATCCCAATCCTGTGCCAATTAAACCAAGGGAAGCACCACTAACAATAGAGTAAGAAGCAAGTGTTGTAGTACCTATTGCAAGACTCATTCCAGAACCTGTGAAAGAGGCAGTTTCTCAAGATAGAAACCTTGAAGCACCCCTATTAAAGGACTATTTGCACCAGTGCATACTATTTTGCTTGGAGATTTTAAAACAAAGCAATCATGCACATAGATGCAAGTGCAGTAGAGAAATTTTTCGTATCTATGGCTTGAGGTGACCAACAATCTTATTGAAGTATCATGGTCTTAAAGTTATTAGCACAAACTTAATGCAACAAGCAATGCCTCTTTGTTGTTGAATTGTTTTTTAGTAGATCTAAGTGCATCAACACCTACAACTACAAGGTAAACTTAGCTATGCCAACATCATATATTAACCACGTAGAGAGACCATCCACGTAAGCACAAGATAAACTTAGCTATGCCAACATCATATATTAACCACATAGAGAGACCATCCACGTAAGCACTACCGGTTAGAAGAGACTTATATAGGAGCCTAGTCCCAGTAGGCCAAAATAGGCCAATATCAAGCAAGTAAATTGAATATTTATGGGTTCTGTCAAAATTTATCTCTACACTTATCACCATGATCCAAGCTGATACCAGGAGCCCAGTCAAATATTAGTCCCAGTCGAGTAGTAGCCCATACATAGTGGATTGGCTTGGAGCAGCTCTGTGGAGACCAACAGGTTATTTAGCTTTGTTAGATGTGTGACATCATATAGTAACTAGTCTAAGGGGTGAACACTTTTTTGCCGGTTGTACTTCCGGTTAAGCTCTATGCTATGAACCATGAACCTCACCATGGAAAATACAAATTCAATTTACTACAACTTCTTACTCATCCAATAAGAAATCAAAGACCATAACTCCTCATAATCGATAGGGTTGCTTTTATATTTAGTTCTTGTTTCTTTAAGTGAAAGGAAGAAAAAAAATAAAAGAGGAAATTTTATTTTTGGATTGATATGAAAAGATAAAATTGACTAAGTAACAATTTTTCATAGCTTAGACACATGTAGCAAGAAAGAGGTAAGTGTTGCAAGTGATTTGATGCATATATGAAACAATGTCTATTGGGGCTACCAACAATCTGTTAGTGCTATATATTTGACACTAAACAATCCTTGAACTTCCTACTAGGAGGCGAATTAGCCTATTTCGAGGTGTCCCCTTGAGTTTCTTTTCATCCTATTAGTTATGACATTTTGAGGATCTATACGTATGAGACTGTACCTATCCATGTCTTTGCATCACATGTAGCTCTCTTTGTCTTACGTAACATCATGTTTTCTCCTTAGCAATTTCGGGCTTACCTTCTAGATTTTAGACTTATATAGAAGACGGAGGGGGAAGAGGAACTATTATGTATGCTCAGTAGTAACCACAAATATTTTTAGGGCTTTGTTTCCATTCAATTCCTTCCAGGGTCGATCACTTGTTCATGTTCCCATTGCTTGATGATTGATCACCTTACCCAACCGAGCAAGGCTCTCAACTTGGTGGTGCTTTCAAGAGTGGTGTGTGTCACTAGTGGATTGTTTGATTGCTTGGCTACAAGCATGAGATTATATGTTGGGCTATGACCTCTATTCTTGGCTATGCTTGGCTATGACTCTTACCCTTGGCTACCACCTATATGAGATGAGGAGGATATTCCCTTTGATTAGATGACATGATTAAGAAGGACATGATCAGATTTTAGTTGCTTGTTGAGATTGAGATTTGATTGTCCCTTGTAAGCTTGCCCTTGGCTCAGGATGAGATGAAGAGTAGATCTATGCCTGTCCAACATGATCCATGATTTGATGTGTACAAGTTGATATCACAAAGCAGTTGGTTGCATTGCTATGAACGGGAGGCCATGTGAAGTAGCAGCTATTGGTTTAGCAAGTAACGGTTCAGTTGGAAACACTAGAAACCATAAGATTGTTTTTCAATCTTGTAGTAAAGAGCAACAAGTACCGTATGTTTAGTTGGAAAGGAACCAAAAACAAGTAGTATATCTATGTTCACTAGAAATACTTGTATTCCTCCTTGCTAGGGTGTTAACACATGAAAACTCAACTGAACTAAACCATGATTCTGAGCTAAGATGATAGAAGCATGCATCGTATAATTACATCACTACACATCCCTAACTTCACAGAGAGCAAAAGTATAGTAATATTATTTCATGATGCATCCTTGAAAGATGAAAGGTTGATTGGTGAAGTTCATAATGTTAGTTAAGAGTTAGCTTGGTAATAGTGAAGAGGGAGGCAAGGTAAGGCTCATCTAGTTAATTCATAGTTTTGGATTCTTAGAGGTAACAAATCCGATTGCACCTACACAGGTATAAATATTGTGATCATAGGTGGTGCTAAAACTGGTACAGAGGTTGGTGCTAAGGTACCCGACCAGATCATGAAAGCTCCAATGTATGTTGCTTATGTTGATGTAGGTTGGTAGAAGGAGTTATTCAAATATGTCATTTAAGTGATGTTGGGCACTATCTATGCTAGAGAGTATGTATGTATATACTAGCTTTTATACTTGCAGGTTTGTGCTTATTCTTGACTAAGCAGCTTCTGTATGTATACTACTAGATTTTATACTTGTAGGTTCGTGCTCGTTGTTAGCTAATATCCCATTACTATGCCAATTAAACCAATGGAAGCACCACTAACAGCAGAGTAAGTAGCAAGGGTTGTAGTACCTATTGCAAGACCCATTCCAGAGCCTGTGAAAGAGGCAATTTCTCAAGATAGAGACCCTTAAGCACCCATAGTATAGAAAGCATCCGAGCAAGTAGCTCCAGGTTCTTTCAATGGAGATTTAGGTAGAGGCATAGAGGTGAAGGCAAAGCCAACGAAAAATTGAATACATATAACATAGATGGCGTTTAGTGACTATTTGCACTATTGCATATTGTTTTCCTTGGAGATTTGAAAACAAAGCAATGATGCACAAAGAGCAAAAGTATAACAATCTTATTTCACGATGCATCCTCGAAAGATGAAAGGTTGATTGGTGAAGTTCATAATGTCAAAAGAATAGTTAAGAGCTAGTTTGGTAATAATGAAGAGTGAGGCAAGGTAAGGCTCATCTAGTTAATTCATAGTTTTGGATTCTCAGAGGTAACAAAGCCAATTGCACCTACATAGGTATAAATATTGTGATCATAGGTGGTTCTAAAACTTGTATAGAGGTTGGTGCTAAGGTACTTGACTAGATCATGAAAGCTCCAATGTATGTTCCTTATTTTGATGCAAGTTGGCAGAAGCAGTTATTCAAATATGCCATTTAAGTGATGTTGGGCATTATCTATGCCAGAGAGTATGTATGTGTATGTTGTAGCAGCTACAACCACCCTCCAAATTTTGCCTTAGCTTCATTTTGGAGCCTCCCTTCCAACTTTCACAACAAATTGCCTTGCTTTGTCAAGTTCACCAGCTTTAGTGTTTTGCTTACACAAAGGTAGCTTATCAATCACAACTTGATGCATTCCCCTCACAAGTTATTCACCTAGACTTGGTCCAGCTGCAAGCTAAGAAACTTCCCTAAGAAAATTGCACATTTCTGGAGGGCAACCAACCTTCCCTCCAGAAATTGCGCAATCCTATCTGGTGGCCTGGTAGGCTCCAATATTGTGCAATCTTGCCAGTCAACACTCCCAACAGGAATTGTGCAATTTTCCCCAGTAGGGCTACTCAATCTAGAATTTGCACAAATTTGGGCAGTAGTCAACTCCTCTACCCAAAAATTGCGCAAATATCCTGGGAAACCAACCCAACTCCCATCCAAAAATGTACATTTTTCTCCAACAATCGAGTAGTCTCTTGCATGTGCACTAAGTTGACTAGTTCCCCTTGGGACTGAGCGAAAATGACTTGCATGCATGGGCTGCGTCTCCAAGGCAACATGCAAATGCATCCCTTGTTTCAGGGATCTATGTTTAGTATTTGGAGGTTACATGCAAAGATCATTTTAGAAACCTCCCACCAAGTGTCGCTTCCCTAGATTTTTGGCATGCACGTCACAACCTCAATGTTATAAAAACTCATCAACCAGATGTTGCAGATCTCATTCCTCACATCAATCTTGCAACTCTAACATCCCACTTCACATCTAGGAGTAGTCGACACATTCAACTTAGCTATTTTGGGGTAAGCCCAATTCCCATGCCTTGTGTTGCATTTTTGTTTCTTTTAATGTTTTCGCTTGCATGAGTATTGTTTTCTTGATTTATTTGAATGCCTAATATTGTTACATGTATATTAGCTTGTCCTAGCACTGTTTTAGTTTTCATCAACATCTCACTATTGTCACATGCATGAAATTGTTTTTTGCGAACAGTCACCGATTCGGCAACTCGCCTCACCCATGTGCATGTTGTTCCATTTTCCAAATCTTTCATCCACCATTTGCATGCATGATCATTCACTTATGCTTACACTTAGTATCAACATGCATTTGCACTCGCATTCACTTTCAGTTTCCCATCGGTGAGTTTGGCCAACCTCGGTCCGGACTCTGCCTCACTAAGAGAACATTGCGCAATCCTAAGAGGGAAGGCTTTGCCTTCCTCTCCAGAAATGTGCATTTCTGCCTAGTAGTTGTTCCCCAGGCCAACTTTGTGCAATCCTGAGGGATAGTGACTGCTGGTCAAGAAAATTGCGCAATGCAGTAACTAAGCCTGCAACCATTGACAGCTAAGATTGCGCATTCGCAATTCCAGCAGTTAGTAGCTAGAATGGACTGTGCATTGTGCAGTTCCAGCAGTTAGTCAGTCTCTCAGCAACCCAGACTATGCCTTGTGTAGTCTTGGCAGTCGGTCTCCCGACCTCCTGGCCGAAATTGTGCAACCTTCATGATTAGTCACACAAGTATGTTGCAAGTCAGTTCTCAAGTTCATTTTGGTTTTCGACTGACATATTGCTTGCCATGAGTTTTTCCATGTCTCCAGGTATTGTAGGTGTTCATATGCCTCTTAGCAGTGTAGGTACAATGTTTTCCAAGAGAGCAGAGTTGAAGACACTGATCAGAGCACACCTGGAGATGCAGTTGATCAAATGTCTATGAGTTTGCCAACTCACAAAGATATCAAGTTGTTCATAGACAAGAACATCAAGATATCACAACAAGCAACATCGTGAACAACAACTGAATGGAGCACACTGAACACAACGAATACACCAAATGTAGTGAACGCAATGAATGAAATGGATGCAATGAATGCAAGAGGAAGGTTGTTCACAACACATAGGCAGAACAAAGTTGCAAGATCAAGAAGATCCACTAATAATGAAAGCAACTTTGGAGACTCAGGCTATGAGATGACGACACAACATGAAGATCACGTGAAGACAAAGAATGGAATAGAGAAGGAGTTGCATGTGTTGAAGCAGCAACTCAAGAAGAACTTGAAGATGCACAAATAGACGAATGAGTTACAGCAGGAACAGGAACAACAGTGGGTGCAACGTGCGCTCACAGATGAAACTGTTCCTGTACAAGTTAATGATCCATCCCGGTAGCTGATACAGAGTAGACATGGTGAACAGTGTTGTTGATCACATGCAAGGGATTCAATAGCATGTAGGTCTTTATGCGCACGCATACAATCCAACCAATTCAATGCACTCACCAAGGCAAAGACAAGAAGCAAGTCCAACTAGAGCTGAACATGTACTTCGGCAAGTTGATGCGCATGACCATCAACACACACTTGAAGATCAACATGGACACTGTGCATCCATTTGCTACTGGTTTAGCCACACCCAATAAGACCATGTGCATGTTAGCTGAACCAATGCACCGGTTGCAACTGAGGTAATATTTCACTTCAGCAAGATGTCACCATGAGGTGCATGCACACCATCACGGATGACCAAGCTTGGCATCAACTCACCACCTTCACCATCACAAGCATGTCAAAGAGTTGGTCTCATCACAGCGGACCGAGTGCTAGTGATGTCTTGCAAGATTTGCTCAAGCCATGTTTTCTCACTTGAGTACATGTGCATTGTCATGTCAAGTGTAACTCATATGTCAATAGTTGGATGTAACAGTCATAAAGTAGGTGAAGAGTCATGAGGGTAGTTGAACTGTCACAAAGAGGAATGTCAAGGGTCAACCCACCCTTTGCTATAAATAGTCCCTCATAACTCATTGTATAGGATTTTGTTCAGCCAAGCTTCTGATAAGACTATCTTGGAAAGAGCTTGGACAATATTATAACACACCTTGGCTTCTCCATTGCACAGAGCTGGCTCATCTCTTTGGAGGAGTAGGCGGATGTGGCTGTAACATTCCACTGTTGGGGCTAGCAGGTTTACATGGATGTATTGTATGATGGGAACTTACACTTCTTTATATAATAAGAGCCAACACATTTTCACACATGTATTGTATCTGTTGTAAGACTGATATTTAACACTTGTAATGCATGTTGCTTTAACCTGTGCTCTACATCTAAATTGATTCATTTGTTGTAATGCATAAGCTATTAATGGAAATGTGTTGTATATGTTGTTAATGTTATCCTGTCCATGTCAACTTCTATGTCGGACATCAGATAAACCTTTCACATGAACATTTATATAACAACCGTTGCACTTGTTCGGACTGATCCGTGAGTGCTGTACATGTTATCTTGCCTTGTATGTTGTGACTACTGCATCCGAGTGGACTTCTTCGCCAGAAGCTGTGTATGTCCTGTGTGCTATGTGTTCCTAGCCAAATTGGGACTAATCCCTTTCAACCTGGAAGTCACCTTCACCCTCATCTCACCCACCTGTGTGAGAACCTCTCATACACCTTCCTTGACTCACTACAACAGTCACACCCTTGTTACTGACAACATTATCTTACTTGCCTCTATGGGACATCGTTGTCAAGGCATTGTTATACGACCCACTGTTGGGACTCCTACACCAAATGGTCTAAGGTCTAATTAGGACTTCTTACCAGGGAGATCCCCTTACATGTTGGTAGCTCCAACACCATCAAAAATATACTACTAGCTTTTATACTTGCGGGTCCGTGCTCATTCTTGACTAAGCAGCTTCTATATGTATACTGGTAGATTTTATACTTGCAGGTTCGTGCACGTTGTTGACTAAGATCCCGTTCCTGCACCAATTAAACCAATGGAAGCACCACTAACAATAGATTAAGCAATAAGGGTTGTAGTACCTATTGCAGGACCCATTCCAGAGCCTGTGAAAGAGGCAATTTCTCAAGATAGAGACCCTTAAGCACCCGTAGTAAAGGAAGCATCCGAGCAAGCAACTCCAGGTTCTTTCATTGGAGATTTAGTTAAGGCACCAACAATCTTATTCCAATATCATGGTATTAAAGTTATCAACACAAAATTAATGCAACAAGTAACATATAACACATGCCTCTTTGTTGTTAAATTGTTGTTTAGTAGATCCAAGTGCAATCTTATTGCAGTATCATGGTCTTAAAGTTATTAGCACAAACTTAATGCAACAAGAAACAGATAACACATGCCTCTTTGTTGTTGAATTGTTGTTTAGTAGATCCAAGTGCATCAACACCTACAACTACAAGGTGAACTTATCTATGCCAACATCATATATTAACCACGTAGGCAAGTAAATTGAAGATTAACTTTTCCTCATTGAGGAATTTTTTTTTGATTCCTTCCCTATTGTAAATATTTGGGGATTTAGAGACAAGCATCGAGGTTTAGCTTGTTTCTAGATTGGGCATTTAGTTAGGGATTTATAGACAAGTATTAGGGGTCTAGCTTGTTTTTTGATTGGGCATTTATGTAGGGATTTAGAGACAAGCATCAAGGGTTTAACTTGTTTTTTTATTGGGCAGATGAAATGTGAAATCTAAGTAATGTTACGTATATAGAGGATCACCATGATCCAAGCTGATACCCGGAGCCTAGTCAAGTATTAGTGCCAGTCGAGTAGTAGCCCATACATAGTGGATTGGTTTGGAGCAGCTCTGCGGAGACCAGCCTCTGGCATAGTAGGTAGACTAGGTAGACTAGATATGCGATATCCCAAGTGAAAACTAGTAATAGAGCTCTTTCTTTATTTAGCTTTGTTAGACGTGTGGTTATCTATCTATATATAGTAACATTTTTTCATAGCTTAGACACATGTAGCAAGAAAGAGGTGAGTGCTGCAAGTGATTTGATGCATATATGAGACAATGCCTATTGAGGCTATCAACAATCTATTAGTGTTATAGATTTGACACTAAACAATCCTCGGACTTCCTACCCATCCAATAAGAAATCAAAGACCATAACTCCTCATAATTGATAGTTCTACTTTTATATTTAGTTCTTGTTTCTTTAAGTGAGGGGAAGAAAAAAAAGAAAATAGGATATTCTATTTTTGCATTAATATGAAAACATAAAATTAACTAAGTAACGAATTTTCACAGCTTAGAGGAGCAGATAGCACATGACTAACACGGAGGCACAGTTGATTGCGATTACTGTCCTACAAATTGAACTTCCAATGGCTTTGTGCATAGAAAGATATAATTCAATCTCAACCATAATGCTACAAGGATTGCTTGTACCGTACATATATTGTTGTATCAAATCCTATGCTACAAATTGAATTTCCAATGGCTTGCACAATACATAGATTGTTGTATCAAAGCCATGAAAGAAGTATAAAGGCTAATATGAAATGATCATCAATATATCCCAAAGCATTAAGCTAAGACAGTGAATGAATATTTATTATTTACAAGATCTAGTGATCAATGATACAACATCTACAGAGCTTAGTTGGTCAAGAAGGTAAATTAGTTGGTCCATATGATAGATAGTTACAAACTTTGAAATTTCTTTTCAGTAAGCAATCATTACAAGCTGAGTATCATGTCATCATACTTAGCTTTTGTAGATCAGATAAGAAAAAGTACAACTTACAATTGTGAAGAGGTTCTGAGTTTCATGATATACTGAATTGCAACATCCCACCATGCTCCTTGATCCCAGAACAGATTGAGGACACAAACAACAAAAGGCTTGCAAGTTTGCTGCAGATTGCAAAAGTTGCACTCTGGTTACATTTGCAAAATTCCAACTTATTCTGTCAGTTGTTCTGGGTTCTTGGCTTGATATACCATATGGGAACAAGTTTGTGAACATCAGGAAATCCTCATGACCATTTCTAGGTAGATAGGTCAATGGTCTATGAAGCATGGTTTATGAAAGAAAATGTTGAAACAATGCAATTTGAAAACATTTCATGAAAAGGCAACAAGAGAGAGCGAGCACCATGGTATGAATATGCATAAGATAACATAAGGTATTAACCCTCTTTGATAGTGAAGTTGGAATTTTCTATATTCAAAATGGCATTTGAATTATCTAGTACAAAGTTGCTTTGTACATGGAAGTCTCGAAGGTTGTATATAACATCAACAACGTCTTCCAGATACTTTTCATATGTCAGATCTGTTAAATATGGACAAAGCTCTAGTAGCAAACTGTTTTTCAAAATGCACCCGTACTGAACATTTTCCTCTGTTTGGATAATGCACTGCAATTGTAGACAACGTCGATATGTGGCTAACTATTTACATGTGTAACAATGGAGTTTATCCCCAGAAACTGTTCCAAATGTATCTGTTGGGAAAGAGCAACTTTTGCAAATTGTCACAAAATGATCTGCATGAATGTTTGCTATTGTTAGCATTCCTTCTACCTAGTTCATGTTTCAGTATAGTTCCAGTGTTAGATATTGTAATAGAAAATGCTAGGAGGACAATAAATAACTCAACAGAGTTTATATTTCGTGAGACATGAAATACCCTTTGTTGTTGAGACAATTAGCTTGCTCAGATCTGCAAGTACTCTGTTCGAGTTGACAACTATTATAAAAGTGGATTTGCAGGTGCATAGTGTTCTATGTTATTTTCCTCTAACAACATTTCGAAACAACATCATTGGTGTTTCTTGTTTCGAAATTTGTTTTTGTATGGAATTGAAAATGATAGAAATGTAGTAAAGAGATAAACCTGAATTGCAAAATGCACTAGTGTTAAAAGTAATTTCTTTAAAATCTGTTTGAGTACATGTAGAAAAGTATGTATGATTGAATTTGTACATATTGTAGCTTTGTCTTTTACAGATTCACCATCCTTGATGTCTAGCACATATTGGGGCCCTATTTCTTTTGCAAATGTTACAAGGGTAGCCATTGTGCCTATTGCGAATGGACTTGTTGTGTTTGTGAGCTGCCTAATTGTTGTTGTTGGTAAAAATTTGTACTCATTGCAGATGGTTGGGATTGTTTCTAAAGTGCTTTTATCATGTAGATCTAGTATGCAAGTGCAATCTCCATGGTCATAAATTGTTTTTGCAAAGATCTTAAAATCTCTAATACATATTCCCTGGCCAACAACAAGTTTGGATTCAACAACAACGATGAGATTGTGTGGCATATTCAGTGTAATTGCCATATCCACTTTTCTATCAACTAGATCAACACGTAACAATTCTATTACGTGTACTCGATCAAGTATTATTTTATAGATTACAAGGATGTCATCGTGAAAGGTTGTTCCGACTTTGAGGCTCTTTAGTTCTTGTATTGCGACTGGATTGCATTCTTGATATTTAGCCTTTATTTGAGATTCCTCTTGTTTTTTTTGTCTGTAGAGCAAAATTAAAAGAATCTAAATTAGCATATTGTTTGCATTAGAAAACTTGTAAGAATAGACATTAAGCTTTTTTACTTACTTTTTTTTTTCGGGTTCCAAGGAGCTGCAGGTCTTTGGAGCAGTATTCTTCATGTTGTATTTTCATATTTTTTATCTGTACAAGACACGGGTACAAGCTGTTAGATTTACAAGAAAAATATGTTGTATTCAATAGTAAATCTGTGCATAATTCCATTCTATGTGTTGTTACATACCTGGATTAGTTTGGGCAAATTAGATGCAAAGAAACTAGAAAACATAGACTTTGTTGTAATGGGATCTTTAGCAAATTGTTTAGAAATTAGTATGTCAATTGCACATTGATTTTGCTTGGAGAACATAGACTTTGTTCCAATGTGATGTTTAGAAAATTCTATAGAAACTAGTACGTCCACGTGACATTGATTTTTCTTTGAGAAAACAATAGATGCAAAAAAGGTGGAAAACATAGACTGTCTTTTATGGCATGTTTAGCAGATTGCACAAAAAATTGTCGTTAGAGCTATAGTAAAGCACAGAATATGCTATGATCAGACCAGTATGCCCATGTCACATTGATTTCACATTGTTTGATGGGAAAGGTTGTCCATATATGGTATATTATTGTTTTTCGTTGCAGAGATAGTTTACTTGTTATTTCTTGTAAGTTCTCCATTTCCATAAATTGTACGAAGATTCTACTACGAGCTGTTTGTAGTTGGATGTCAATGTTGAATTCACCAATGACTCAGAAAACACAATTGGTATATGTAGTTTGTGATTTTGCTTCTTTAATCATTTGTATTATCGTATATACTTTCTCAAATTGTGTTGTATAAATATTCATTAAGCAATTTCGTTGTTGAAAGTACATGTTGATTAACGTGAGTTCTATTTTGTTCTTTCAAAATGTCTTTGTTGCTTTGATAATTAATTTTTTGTTTATACAAGGATGCCATGTGTAGAATGTGCAATGGCAAAGTTGAATGATAAGAAATCTTTGCCTATTGGCGGAATGTGCAAATGCGTTTCTTAAAAACAGAGAATCATATTGTCCATTAAATCTTTGTGATCGATCACGTCACTAAGATGTGCACATAGACTACATGTGTTTAGAATTGTGATTGATAAAACATCCTTGTTATCAAATCTCTTCTTTGCGAATTCTAGTTCCCATGCACCAATTGTTTCTAGTTGTTCCATTTCATTGACTATCTTGTTTTTCACATGGAAGTTTTTCTGCGCCAATTTTCTAATCAAGTATAATGAACCGATAGTCCTAACACATGATTAAGTGCAATATAGACTAGACCATGTTTTGTGACACTAGTAGCATCCAATGGAAGTTGATCCAATGTCAGTCCTTGTGTTTGGTGTATTGTTCATGCACAGGCTAATTGGATTGGAAATTATTTTCGAATTGTGATTTGTAATTTCTTATGAGACATTGATAGCGGTTTTGCAATCCGAAAGATTGGTGTCCAACTTGGCAATACATTTCTATCGCATAGTTGTTTGAATTTGTTTCTTTGTTGTTTCCCAATCTCTGTGTCTGAAAATTATATCCAGACAATGTCAGGTCTATTGTTATTAGACAAATAGGATCTGGAAATCCCTTCAGCGCCATTAACCAATCCATCGTTAGTATTGTATTTTAATACTTATAGTTCAACCAACATGTTTTGTTTAACTGTAATTGTTGATGGCAATGAAATTTATTTATCAAAGGCAAAATAGCTCGATCCATCCATCTCATAGTTGTCAATTGCAGCGAGCATTATTTGTTCCCCCTCTGTTAGTGAAAGCATTTTTAAATTGAGTATGGACATCCTTGTTTCGATAGAAAATGTATGTGAAAAGTGGGCTTAAAGGTGCGGGCCTATGGAAATTGTCATTTACGTAAGCAAAATCTTGATCTGTTTGCATGTTTAATCTCATCCTATTCAGGACATTGATGAACAATGAGTCTTTTTGACACATTGTTGCATGTAATTGATAACATTTTACTTTCTCTACCCAAAAGTCGTATGGAATCATGCTTTTGTTGATTTTTGGGTTTTCAAAGATCAGAGAGTCTCTTACTGTGTTTTCTTGGTAGAGATCACCAGAGAATATCATGTCAACATTACCAAAGTATGAATTTGGTGTGTGTTAGATTTTTCGGAGTTACTTATCAATTTGGTATAGTGTTGTTGCACCAACAAGTGATTCCTCATCTATGAGAAGTACACACAGTTGTTGGAAGTTCTTCAATAATGTGTCTAGTTTTTCATTGTTTAGTGACGGGAAATCGGCTTTGTTAAAGGGAAAATAGAATGCAGAATGCAATGTCACACCACCAACATTAAAATTGGCTTTCTTTGTGTATGCAATGATTATTCCTATTAGTTGTGATGGGTTATAAGGAAATGCCTCATTGTGTGTGTGTACTAAGGACAGGAAAATTGCCTTAGCTGTGTGTGTCTTTCTTGTTCCTGCACCTCTTGTTAATAACAAATAGATCAATTCATCTGGTCTATACAATTTTCTTGTTACGACATCAATGACTATTCTTGCTTGTTCTGTGTTTAATTATCGCATAAACTCATAGTACTCTACGTCTTCAAGTAAATGTGGTTCTTTGATGATTTCATATGGCCTTGTAGATTGTAGAGAAAAATTCTTTATATCTTGGAAATGTTCCAAGTCATTTTGGAAGTCATAGTTTTTGTATTTGTCATCTATTGATTTATCATATGTTGTAGTTTCTGTTTCATTTGATTTCAAACAATTTATGTTGAATATTTATTTAGTTTTTGTTTCTACTGCATGCATTGCATCATCTATGTCACCCCTTGTAGTTGTTGTAACAAATTTGAACTTTTGTTCATTTTCCTTCACTATTTCTTCAAATGCAAGATATGCAGATTGCCAAGTTGCGTGATGTTGCTTAATTGTAATTTCACTTACTCGATAGGGATAGTATAACATTAGCTGTTCTCTACAATGATTTTCAATGCCCTTGTATTTGTTATATCTAACACATTGAATGACATATGGTCTACTTGATTTTCTATGTTTTTTTCCTTTCTTTGTATAACTAGATGCAAATTCTGCTAAACATACAAGTTCAATAGCTATAGGTCATAGAACATAGTAGTTAATGATTGGTGGGCACATTATGTCTTCTGAGGCATCTGCTTCCTTTTGCAAGTCCTTTTTTCTTTTAAGAACAAATGCACATTCATACACAAGAGATGTGTTGATGAAGACACACTTTCGTGAACTACAGTTTAGTGGAAGCAATAACATAATATGCACTGCTTGTTGTGTAGACATTTGTTGCAAGTTGACCAAAGTTTTCCCGAGAGAACTAATGGTATTCATGATGTCAGATTTTGTTCTAACATGATCTTCGCGTATGTTACTAAATGTTCTCGTGAGTTTTTTATCTTCTTTTGTCATATAGGAACTACAGTACATTGCATCTGCACATGAATCAAGTACAAATTGGGAGTCAATGTTTGCAATTCATATTCCTGGAATGTGTTGTGCAAAGTTATTCGTCCAGGTGTCAAATGGTTTTATTTGCAATAATAGGGTTAATTTATGAAGATTTTTGGAAAAAATCACATTGCCAATGTTTGGTCGATGCATTTCGAACCAACATCCTCCCTGCTGTTGATGTCAAGCATGGGAGGACTAAATATTTTGCTTTAGCGGAACATGCAATGAAGACCAAGCATCATATATGCATTGAGGAGGCTAAGGTCGTCCCAAAGGTCTCTCATTTTCATCACCACAAGCTTAGGGAAGCCATTGAGATTGAGAGTTCTTCTAATAATTAATAGGGATGACAGCTGGAAAATTGGCAGTTGTTGGATTACCGCCCTCTCCTCTTAGTTTTTCTCCTCTTTGTCTGGGCTTTTTCTTTTTTATGTTCTGTTCCATTTTTATTCTTCCTTTTAATCATTTTCATTAGAGAGGATTAGCCTCTCTGTTTATTTATCATTTTAATTAGTAATTATTATTTATGTATTCATTATTAGTATTTATTTATTATCGCTATTACTATTATCCTTATTATTATTATTATTATTATTTTTAAGAGCACCTCACCTTTTATTTTTATACCCTTGTTATTAATTTGTATTGGTATTTATATACTCTTAATATATCTATATATATATACCTTTGCCATTTAATTTCTATTATTATTATTATTTTTTATTCATTATCATTGTTTTATATAGATTTTTTTTTTTTAAATTAAAATTTTAATACTTGTTATTTTTTCCAAGTCAGATATCAAATAAATAATTAAATAAATAATGGAATGAAGAAATTAATTAGATAAATAAATAATTAGTAAATATTTAAACCAATTAAATAATTCCCTCCCCTAGTCAAATATAGCCGTTTGGTTAAATTATAATAATATATAAATTAATTAATTAATAATTAATTAGTAAACAATATAATTTTCCCTCCCTGGTCAAATTTAGTCGTTTCCATCTAACCGTTAGGATGACTATCTTCCCATTTATCCTTACTCTGAGATCTATCTCTTCATTTTGTCCTGAAGATGAACCACCTGGATGGTTCAAAACGCGTTGACCAAACATTGGCAATGTGATTTTTTCTGAAAATCTTCATAAATTAACAAGTTATGGATCACAAAAGCTTGAATTCGAATAATAGAGTTGTTCGAATTAGCATACATTGGATTGCATGTATGTATTCGTTATGTACTAGTACAAGGCTATCCAAGAAGCTATCAAATGTATCATTTTCATTGTATCTTGTACTATTTATTGCCTCAAAGATTAGCTTCGCATGTGCTTTTGTTTCATTGCTATCAAATTCAAGAGGCTCAAGTATTTTGTTGCCTTCATCGGTGGTATTGGGAAATTAAATATGCAATTAGAATTTCTATGTTTCCTACAACTTTTTGTGTGACAATGGTGTTGTAGAGCTCTAAGTTCCTTTGCGATGAGCGATGAGTTAGTTGACAAGTATTTGTCAACAAAATTTTTGATTTCAATGTTTGTATTTTGACCATAGATTGGTGCAGATTTTATCCCAGAAAAACCGTGTTCATGTTCACTACCCTGATTTTGGAATTCTATTACATAGAATTAGTCATTGAGCTCTCCATAATACTTGTGGTCATGAGATATCAATTGATGTAGTGCGTCTCTCCTAGACCTATAGTAACGTACACAAGTAACAAGGTCCTTTCTTATTAATGAGCTAGGCTCATTTTCATATAGTTCATTTGTGCTTGGTTTTCTAGTGTTTTGTTTTATGTGTCTCAATGCACTGTTAAAGGACACAAAGAAGATGGGTGGGCCTAGTTGTCAAATCATTGCATGGAGTTTGTTGCGCATTTGGTGGTGGTAGTAAGGTGAAGTGTGAATTGTTTTTAAGTCCATGTACCCAACTTCAGACTTTAGAATGCGATCTAGATTAGGTTTTGACTTAACATCTTTCGCGACTAGTTTTCTACCCTTGAATTGGCCTTTCCTAATTTTAATCCACATTGTATTCAATACCTGATTTATGATAATGTGAATTTCTTTATAGAACACATTAGTTGTATGATAAAAAAAATCGTGGTTTTTATGAAGGACTCCCCACTGACAAATCTTTTGATACATAAAGTTTTGGAGATGTCGGTTGGGCATTTGTTGCCATAGAAAAGTGATGGGAAACTCATCTCTTCTAAGTACTTATCTTTGAAATTCCCTAATGGTATGTACCCTGCATCAGGTGCAATATTAATTTGTTTATTTACAAGGTCATGGATAGTATGGACATCAATGAATCCATGAACCAATGTTTTTGTCGTTGGTTCATCATTTTCTTGTTTATCGCTATCTCCAACTTCACTTGAACTTTCATATGCTTCTTGGTTTTGCAAGAATGTTTTTTTCAAATTGTCGTTTATGGTAGCATTATCTAGCTTGTAAAGCATTCTTTTGCATAATTGTTTTAATGCTTTCATTACTTTGTGAACCCGAACTCGGCCAAATGCATAAGCACTTTTGAATCTTAAATTGTTTTTGACAACAACGACCATTGTGTCAGTGTCTTTTATAGTTCGAGGCAACGTAGATTGAATTCTAGAAATGTTAGTGGGGACATTGATGACCACTCTAGTTAAGCCTAGTTGCGGCTTTTTATGTCGATGGTCCATTTCCTTTATTTGCAAGAAGGGAAATCTTAATGCTACTAGTATTTCTTCTAGTTCAGTGAGTTGTGTGAGTGTCCTAGTAGCATTTTTTCTTCTTATATGTTCAGGAACTGCATATTTAGTGATTGTGTCATCTTCAAATTCTTTTTTGCAACGTTTACAAGTGTAGGCATTTGCAATGCTACATTTGGCATTCTCAAAACTAGTTGATAGTTTCATAATCTTATTTTGTGTAGTTTGATTTTCTTGTTTCAACAAGCAAATGTCTCTTTTGAAAAAAGTTCTTTCACATGATGAACAATCAAAAATATGTGTGTCAGTGATTTGTGTTTGATATTTTTGTTCAAACATTGAAAATTTTGTTGGTTTGTTCAATGATCTTGATTGAATCACTGGATCATATTTTCTTGATTTCTTTGTTTGTATTGAAAGATCCTTTGATATTGTTGCAGATGCGTGCTGTAGTCCAAATTTTCTATGACTATGTCTTATTTCATTGTTGTTGTGTTGTATGCAAGTTTTATTTTATGTGTTTTCAATGTTTTCCAAATAATGCCTTTAAGAAAATGCAGAGATAATCTTTTTGTGTATTTGCTTGAGGCACAAGAAGTTACAATTTATGTTTGTGCTTTGTTTCTAATGTGTTTTTTCAAGTGTCCAAGTGACTGAAATCTCATTGTGTCACTAACATGTTCTAGGTTTTCTAGAACTACTTCTTGTTTCATTGTGATTTTGTTATATCCAAGACCTACTTTTTTCCTTTTCAAAATTTTCCAAGCAATGTCCTTAAGCACACGCAAAGATAAACTTCTCTTGTGCTTGTTTAAGTCACAACATGGTTTTAATTGAGTTTCGACAAATTGACATTTTGTTTCAGGTTGTGTTTCAATATTGTTCTTTGAGGAATGTGCTGAATGAAACATCACAATGTCCTCAGTATTTATCGCAATTGTTGCATCAGATGTTTCGGCCTCAGCATGAGATATATTTATTTCACTTGTATTTTATTTACTTTGAAAATGACATGTTTCTATGTTATATTGTTTATTGGATAAGTTCATTTGTTCGTATGAGTTGTTGCTTTGTTGCTGGAAGGTACAATCCATTGTAGAGTTTGGTCTACAAACCAAAGGTTGAAAGTGCCCATTCAGAGGATCCTCGTCATGGAATAATATGTCATGAGTATTTGTTCCAACACTTGAATTGAAGTGTAAATAAATTCTCTTGTTCATTTTGGACCAAACCCTAATTGGATTTTTCAGCCAATTTGACAGCCAATGGATATAGAAAATATCTCCCCATAAACCTCTAGATTCTAGCAGTATATTGGTTGACACCGATCTAGCCATTTTGTCTAAATACACTTCACGGATGCTAATGTTGTGCATTTCTTTTAGTGACTCTTCATGCAGTTCATGTTCATAAGACAAAATTGCTTCTTTAGTTTTTCGAGACAGTTTCTAAAATACTCTATTGTTCCTTTCCTTAGCTCTACTGATGTGTATCGAAAATCTAGTAAAAGTTCTAAACTATCGAATAAACAATCTCCAATTAGATATAAGAAATCGTTCATGTGAAATAAGTGATGCTTTTCCAAGGCTATTTGCAATTTGCATTTTTTATTTTTATTTTTATTTTTATTTATTTATTTATTTTATTTTATTTTTATTTATTTATTTTTAAAGAAGACATGTTGGCCACTGACTGTTCGATGCAATTATATGTTTATTAATGCAATGCAATTATAAGTCACAGAATCATAACAACAATTTGAACAATGAAATCGGATGTAGAACAGGAAGTAATTGTTGTGTACCTTTTAGATTGCAAGTCGAAATGTCTAGTCAATTGTACAAATTTCCAATGTCAGCTTTAACGAAACTCGATGTAGAACAGGAAGTGATTGTTGTGTACCTTTGGAAGTGGAAATGTGTACTGTCTTGTTCAGATTGCCATTCAAGAAAAAAGGTATTGATGATTAGTGCATAAATTTATGATTAGTGTGCTAGATTAATGAAATAGTGAATTTCTTTAAAGCTGTAATTAATTAGAACTATTGTAACAAGATATTTCTGAGGAAACCTACACTACAGAATTCGACACAGTAACCAAAGAACTACGTTATAAAGAAAGATGCATAATTCTTGATGTAAATCCGAGGTCTTATGGCAACGTGAACTACCAGCTTATATGACCTAATAAATAACCATCTAAAACAATCCTAAGCATCCTATAGTGTATTGATTAATCAATGTTAACTCTGCTAATGTTAACCAAAACCAATGTTAATACTTAGCCACCGATGCAGGTGATAATAGAGCATTATTCTTGCTTGTTGTCAATGTTTTTAATGCATTTCCAACCTCTCACAATGATACCAACCCTTCCAAATGCCCAATGAATCAATCTATTTAGGTATTTCTATGTAGTCCCTAGTCTTAGACAATTACTCTTATTTATTGGAAAATGCTCCCATAGGACCCTATCTCTCAAATTGGTTATTGCTGGAACCTGCCCTTAAGAATGAAAGGACCCTTTTCACTATAGTGAGTTCCAATGTCGAACTATGCAACTTCTTGGCATGCTTATGGGAGGGTCTCGACAACTAGGGTAGGGACAAACATCTTGGAGTAGCTTTATATGTAGGCTATAGGAACGAATGTTCTGTCTCATTCAATTTCTTCTGGACTTGCCCTAAGGCCGTACAGAGTTCAAGAAAAGTGGAAAGTCTCCATTATTTTCATTAGTTCCCAAAGGTAATAAGTACTATATAGCCTTAAGAGAAAGCCTATTAGATGTAGATGGGCTGCTAGCTTTTGTTACTCGAGATTAAACGCTTCGTGAGCCTATCGGTTCTAGAAAATAGTCTAATTCAACATTATTTCTTAATAAAATTGCACTTTTCAAGGATCATTGCTCGTCAAAGGTACTAAATAAAATCTTTTATTAATGGGTCGAGTAAGTAAACCAACCTATGGTGGAATAGGATAATCAATGGGGGTGGCGATGCAGCTTTCGTTGGAGTTGGGGATAGGAAATAGAGCATAAAGCTTCAAACTGAAGACAGGATGAGGAGCGTTGATCGACCCTTTCTCCTCAACAAGAAAGTGGACCAATGGAAGGTTTACCACATGGAGTAGAGGGCAAATATTTTTGGCTAAGCGAGGGAAGAGGATCTATGGTTGCTAGGCATCTGTTATGAATCAGAGTTTAGGCCAGAGGGGCTAATTATAGATGTAGCAGGTTTATCCTTATATGACTATAAATTATGAATGTGATTGCTCAACATGGATCTAAAGAATATAGCCTCAGGTAAGGGGGTTAAGAGCTCGGTTGGGCGATAAACATATTTGGTTTAAGTGATTCTCATGTTTAAATTGGTTTGTTGACCCAGAAAAATGGTTGATTTTGTGCCACTTCGAAGTAATTGATTGCATTTGGTAGTAGTGGGATTTCATCATTTGTTTCTGGAAAGCCTGGTTTTGCTACTCCAGGTTACTTCTATGAGGTATGGGTTTGATTTAATCACTCCATGAATGCCAGGAGTGGGTCCAACTTCAAGCACTGGGTCTTTAGAAACTCATCCAATAGCAGTTTTAGCCCACTCAACCTTAGGAAGAAACTGTTTTATTAGTTGTCATTAAAGAAATATCTTTCAATTTGAATTTCATTATCTAAAATATATGAAGACGATCTTTCATGGATAAGTGTGATAAAGGATTACTACTAAAGATATTTTTCGATGCCTTCCAATCAAATCAAAGAAAAGAAAAGCTAATTAATTAAGAAATAGTGTTATATTGTCTACAGATAAAGTCAATCAGATGGGCGTAATGGAAGGAGTTGGCCTTAGTGCTCAGATGGGTACCGATAAGGATTTAGAGCCACAGACAAAATAAAGAACAAACATAAAAAGGCTTGAGAAAGAGCTAAGGGCTGTCAAAATGAAATTGGAAGAGAATGAAGTTGAGGAGAAGGCTTGGCTAGATATTTTCAACAGTGCTCAATCCTCATCTCCATTGAATATCACTCCTTTGGCAATGAAAGCACGTAGTTCTAAAGAAATGGTGACTCAGTTTACCCAGACACTACTTGAGAGCAAGATTACTAGAAACATGCTTCGGAATATTATGCAGGTCATTCCTAAGATAGCAGGATAAGTATGGAATCTTTAGAACAAGCTCAAGGATATCATCTTGAGCCCCCTTATCAATGTAACTAGAGATTTTATATACACTAGCTATTGAATGATTATTGGTGGGAGCACCTATTTCTTCTTGAGTTCCAGATCCAAATCCATAGCCCACAAGAGAGATGCTTGTGGTTTTAGATTTTGATGATTATGCAGGTGCTTATGAGTTTGGACAGTAACCAAAGAACTCCGTTATAAAGAAATATGCATAATTCTTGATGTAAAGTCGAGGTCCTATAGCAAGGCGAACTACCAGCTAATATGACCTAAGCAATCACCATGTAAAGAAATCCTAAGCATCCTATAGTGCATTGATTAGTCAATGTTAACCCTGATCTAGACCCAGATAGAGTTTGATACATCTCTTTCACAATATTTGAGTTCTTTGATATTGAAGTCACTTTAAGTGCAGACAAGGAATTCCTGCATTGAAATTCCCCATTGACATTGTCAATCTGCACATGTACATCAGAAACATTTGAGCAGTAAGGGGTTTCTAAGATTAATGTTGAAGTGACCCATCATTCCTATTTTTGTTAAGTCGAGAGGGCATCTAGTTTCATGTCGTTATTCCTCCCCCCCTGAAAAGGTTATATTTAAGAAAATTGTTCCAAGCTGAGTGGCAGCTTCCCAAAAATGTGTTGTTGTTCTAAAATGCGAGTAACGGGTGTTGAATTTAGTACTGACATATATGATTTTCATTGAATCATGTGGATCACCAAGGATCATGTTTAGGCTTCGGGTTGGCAGTTTTACTATGAAATTTCTAAGCACCTAACTTAGGCTATATAACTAGTGTGGGTATAAAGATGAATGGCATAAGCCTTAGTTGAAGCGGTATAAGAAAGGCTATAAGGTTATAGTTTAGCCCAAATATTAGGGCATTAGAGGTAGGCTATTACATAGATTAGTCAATGTTAACCCTACTAATGTGAACCAAAACCAATGTTAATAAATTTGGGTGAAGAGATTGCACGGAAAACACAAATACAGTTCTTCATTACTAGGAAATAAAGCTTAATATTAATGCAAGAACAATCTAAGGAAAGTAAAAACAATATTTTTCATTTACTGAGTTAATTAGCGTTGACTCGGTAGTGAACGCTTAGATATTACCTTAAGCATTAACAAAACTGTGTCCTATTTTTTTAAGTCGAGAGAGCAACAAGTAACACGTGTTGGATTCATTATAGAAATACCTTCATTGAAATTTTGACTTTGAACATGAGAAAGCACAAGTAGTAATTAATTATAGCAAGTGATGGATCAATTTTTCTAGTGTTTGGGCACAAGGAATTCCCGCATCGAACTTCCCCATTGACACCATGAACCTGCAGATGTACATGGGAAACATTTGACTAGTAAGGGGTTTCTAAGATTATTGTTGAAGTGACCGATCGCTCCTATTTTTTTAAAGTCGAGAGCACATCTAGTTTCATGCGGCTATTCCTCGCCCCTAAAAAGGCATTTCTATTTAAGAAAATTGTTCCATGCTGATTGGCACCTACCCAAAAAGGTGTTGCTATTCTAAAATGCTAGTAACAGGTGTTGAATTTAGTACTAACATACATGATTCTCATTGAACCATGTGGATTACCGAGGATCATGTTTAGGCTTCGACGTGGCAGTTTAACCATGCAATTGCTAAGCACCTAACTTAGGCTACATAACTAGTATTTGGGTATAAAGACGAATGGCATAAGCCTGAGGATAGACACACTGGATTCAGTAATAGGATGGTTGCCATGCAGCGTTGCTTGCTCTAGAGCCCTTGGCACATAGGAAGAAAAGCACAACAAGAAAAGGCCATTTTCGCTGTAGCTATTAGGTATCTGTTACATAAGGCATGGCAACGCTCACGTTCTAGACACCCTCTGACTGGGGAAAAACCATAAGACTTCCAAAGAAGATACGATGTCCCTATGCAAACAGTTTAATCAGTAATGAAAACAAACTTATTATATAACAATAAGGGTAACTTACATGTATCATGACCCTACTAACATACATGATTCTCATTGAACCATGTGGATTACCGAGGATCATGTTTAGGCTTCGACGTGGCAGTTTAACCATGCAATTGCTAAGCACCTAACTTAGGCTACATAACTAGTATTTGGGTATAAAGACGAATGGCATAAGCCTGAGGATAGACACACTGGATTCAGTAATAGGATGGTTGCCATGCAGCGTT
>APFE030698093.1:84612-97935 GCA_000404065.3 Pinus taeda | reverse complement strand
TGTGGGGGATTGACCTTATCTCTTCCTTTTCCTCTATAAAATCTTGTCTCCATGGCTTGAGCAAGCTAGTTCTAGTTCTGATAGTTCTGATTCTTGTGGCAATACTTGTGCTGAAAGGAAGATATCAAAAGATTGGAGTTGCAAGAAGCCTTCTTTGTATCCATAAGGCTTTACCTAAGTAAGGAGACTTTGTCACTAAAGAGAGAGAGAGCTTGTCCCTCACCCCTTTAAGCTTTTGCAAGACTTGTGTAGCTGAGCACCCAGCCAAAGGAGGACTTGACGTCAGGACGCTGGTTGTATTCTCCTTTGTTGAATTATTAATAATAGATGACTATCATTATGGTTCCATTCTCGTTGTACTTGTAATGGTTGATGTTGAATTATATCCTTCCTGACTGATGTATAATTTCATATATTAGATTTCACGCTTGTGTTTGTGTTGTTCTCTTTGTGTGCAGGTATCCATTCACGTGGATAGTGGAGGATCGTGACCGACCAAGGCAAAGGAACGCGGGCGACATCTCTTCTAAAAACTAAAGTGTTGGATCTCAAGTAGGTCTTCATCACCTACTCTTTATTTGCAATTAGGAACTTGCGTGATAGCATTGTTTGATTGTTGCTAGACCTGTTCTGGGCTAGTAGGGATCGCCTCTATCCTTAGAGGGGATTTACCTCTCCAACACTGCCTCACCAAATTGCCTTCCTTATTCAGGGCGTCATCAATTCCAAAACAATTCATCGTACCATCATTGATGAAGGCACTTCTACTTGCATAATTTCTGTTGCTTTTTGGAAGGCTATTGGTTCTCTGACTTTGAGCCAGTCTCCCACGACCTTGGAAGCCTTTGATGGGAGAGAGTCTCATCCTTATTGTATCCTCGAACACTTGCCCATTACGTTGGAAGGCAAGACAATTGAAGTAGAGGTTGAAGTTGTCGACACCAATTTAACTTACAACCTCCTTTTAGGATGGAGCTGGACCTATGCCATGCGAGCCATGGCTTCATCTCTATTCCTTGTCATTCATTTCCCTCATCAGGGGAAGATTTTCACTGTAGACCAGCTCGCCTTCTTCACCTCTTCCTCTGATGGCAATGTGGGTTTCCTGGAGCATACTTTAGTCCCTCTTGAGAGTTTGGGTGCCGGAATCTTTAAAGATCATGCCCTTATGGGTGTTTTTTCACTCCCACCTCCCAATATCGCCCCCATTAATATGATTTTTGTTCGCTCTGATCCATGGGTTCTTCCCCTTCTTGATCAGGTTGACTCATGGGGTGATGAGATGTTGTTGAGTCTTGCCGAGCTCAACTATGTCAAAATTGTTTCTGCATCGACTCCATTCTCTGAACCTACTCCTTTGAGCAAAGCTCTCGACTCATACATGCAGCCCCCTTGGCTTGGAGATAGCGCTTCTTCAAACCTATTACAGGAACTTTTTCCTTGTAATGAAGCAATCATTGAGACCATGTATTTTGAGGAACCTCCTTGGCCTGATCATCACCATCGTTCCTCGTTTCTCCCTACCCATCGGGAAATGCTTGCTTGTCTTGAGCGGTTTGCTTCATGTTTCCCCTTTCAACCTCTTCAGACACCCATTCAGATTTATCAAGTGTCTTTTGAAGGGAACATGGGGAACATCACACAAACCTCGCCCATCAACATCTTTGTTAAGCCAGGGATTGTCGAGCACATCCATGTTGGAGTGACTTGTACTCCAGAGAAGATTCGACTTTATACTAGTATTTTTCCTAAATTTCGTGATGTGTTTGCATGGTCTTATGAAGAGATGCCCAACATCGATCCTTGCATTGTGGTGCATGAGATACCTACCTATCCAGGTGCCAAACCTGTCTGACATCATTTGTGCCCCGTGCACCCCTGAAAGGTTGCAGCTATTAAGATGGAAGTGGAAAAGCTTCTAAAGCTTGTTTTATTTACCCCATCCCCCTCACGGACTGGGTCTCTAATATTGTCCCTATCACTAAAAAACAGGGCACTATCAGGGTTTGTGTTGACTACCATGATATTAATCGAGCCTGTCCCAAAGATAAATTCCCTACACCCTTCATTGATCAGCTCATTGATGAGTGTGCTGGAAGTGATATATACTCGTTCATGGATGGCTTTTCTGGTTATAACCAAATTAATATCACCCTTGTCGATCAACACAAGACCGCCTTTATCTGTCCGTGGGGCACTTTCGCTTATAAGAAACTCCCTTTCGGCTTAAAGAATGTAGGTCCCACCTTCCAACACACAATGTCATATGCGTTCCATGATGTTCGACACATTGTGCAACCTTACCTCGATGACCTTCCAGCTCATTCAGTAAGGAGTCAAGACCATCCCACTCACCTTCGTGGAATTTTTCTTCGTTGTAGACACTATCGTATTCGGCTCAATCCGCATAAGTGTGTCTTTTGTGTCGAGTCTGCCCGACTTCTCAGTTTCATCGTCTCCTGAGAGGGTATCCATTTGGATCCTCTTAAAGTCGAAGCCATCCTAAATCTTCCTCCCCCTTCCTCTTTGCAGCGATTGCAGAGCTTGCATGGAAAAGCGAACTTTCTATGACGATTCATTCTGAATTATGCCGAAGTAGCTAAGGGCTATACGTGACTATTGAAGCACACCACTCCTTTTCATTGGGAAACCACTGCCCAAGAGTCATTCGAGCACCTCAAGGCTCTCCTTGTTTTTGCTCCCTTGTTACGTCCCCCTGACTATCATCGGGACTACACTCTTTACTTAGCCGCTGCTGACACCACTATCGACATGGTTCTCATTCAAGATGATGATGATGGTGTTGAACATGTCATTTATTATCTCATCCGCAATTTAATTGATGCGGAAACTTGATATGACCACATTGAGAAGTTGGCATTGGCCGTTGTTTGTGTTGTCCAACATTTCTACCATTATATACTATTGTGTACCACGACAGTGATTTTTTATTGCAACCCGATGACGTACATTTTGTCACGTCAGTTACTGGGGGGAAAACACTCAAAGTGGATTGTTATCCTCCAAGAGTTGGACTTGGAGTTCACCACTGCCAAGTCTAAGAAGTCCCTTGTCTTTGTTGAGTTGCTTTGCTCTCTTCCATCTATTATCGCACCCTCTCGGTTAAAGGATCATATTCCGGATGAAACTCTGTTCTTGATCAACACCCTTGACCCTTGGTACGGGGATATTGTTGTCTATCTCCAGACATCCTCTTTTTGCCCTGATTTGTCCAAGGATGCTCGGTGATGGATTCACCATCAGTCTCAACCTTATTGTGTTATTGGGGACACCCTATACTGACTCGGCGCCGAATCTGTCCTACGCCGATGTTTAACTCTCGAGAAAGCCGAACGAGTTCTAAATGACTTCCATTCTAGCACTTGTGGTGGTCACATGTCCAGATATGCCACTGCTCAGAAAATTCTTCATGTTGGTTATTTTTGGCCCTCCATCTTTAAGGATTGCATACTTGTTGTCCGTTCTTGTCATGAGTGCCAAATCTACCAACGAAAAATGCATGCGCCTCCTGCTCCATTGCACCCTGTTGTTACCATCAACCCTTTTGCCAAATGGGGCATTGATTATATGACTTGTAACCCTCGCTTGGCCGGGGGACATGGGTATATCATCATTGCCATTGATTATTTCACAAAATGGGCCGAGGCGATGCCTACACTATCTGAAGACGGTCACATAGCGGCGCGATTTTTGTTCAATCATGTTATCTCACGATTCGGAGTCCCTCGGGCTATCGTCACTGATCATGGAAAACATTTCCGTAATCATATGATGACCGAGTTAATAACCCAGTTGGGCCTACGGCATGATAGCTCGACACCGTACTATCCTCAGGCCAACGGTCAAGTGGAAGTTGTCAACAAAGTTCTAGTTACAATGCTTCAACGTACCATCAGCATGCACAAGTCCAACTGGCATCTGATGCTATTCTCCACCCTATGGGCCTACCGAACATTAGTGAAGGATGCCACTCGATTCACCCCATTACAATTGGTATACGGTCTGGAGGCTACCCTTCCCATTGAGTGTGATATCCCTTCTTTGAAGTTAGCTATCGAATTACTCCCCAACACTACTCTGGTAGAAGAACGCCTTCTCTACCTAGAGCGACTAGATGAGACTCGTCGACTAGCCTCTCTAGCTATTGAAGAACAGAAGAAGAGAGTGAAAACTCACTTCGATCATACTTTTCATCCTCGTTCTTTTGTTGAAGGAGATTTAGTCCTGCTTTATGATCAAGCGAATGATAAGTTGGGAGCAGGAAAATTTGAAACTATGTGGCATGGGCCTTATATTGTAAAGCGAGTTTTGCGAAAAGGGGCTTACAAGCTGATTGATTATGAAGGGAACCCTCTGGAAAAGCCCCGAAATGGGCTTTACTTGAAAAAATATTATGCATGAACCCCATGCACTCTGATTTGTACATACGTGCATTTTCAGCAAGTGTGTTGTGTGTGTGTTTGCGTGTTTTTGCTCGGTGTGTAGGCATGATTGCCACTTATTGTGTCTTTTGATTTGCATGCAGATGCCTGGTACACTTTACATTAGTTTCGCTAATGGTGCCTGTCGTAGTACATGCAACCTGTCTTCTGCGGCATGGGCGATCTACGATCCTCACAGTGAGTTAGTACACCTTCAAGGTGTTTGTTTGGGTTGTACCACAAACAATGTTGCTGAATATAGTGTTTTTATTGGACTACTGACCGAGGCTATTAACCTCGGCATTCGTGCATTGGTTGTAAATCTGGACTCTTAGCTTGTCGTCCACCAGCTTAATGGGCATTATTCTGTTAGAGATCATCGAATTTTAAGGTTGTATTTACATGTTAAGTTGTTAGAAAGGAATTTTGGTTTCATCACATATCAACACATTCCAAGATGATTAAACACGTTAACTGATGCATTAGCCAATTATGTATTAGACAGACATTTGCGTAACATGTAACCAAAAAAGCATATAGAAGCATTTAAAACACAATAATGAACCATAGGAATATATATATATACACCAAGGCGCTCAAAAAATAAATGTATATGTCTAAAAGAGTTTGTGCTCTCCATACATCTTAGGCACATGTCTCTCAAAAATCAGCAGGATAAAACCTAGGTGTCTACTATGGTGGGTTGTGCTCCCTGTAGCACACCACCGCTCGTGCAACCCGTCTCAGTAAACAGTACAGCCTAGGTATCACTCCTACTGTGTGGATCTAGAACTCTATGGGGACCTCCTCGATCCCCATGTAATCTAGGATACCCATTGTCAAACCCTCAAGATTTTGGGCCACTACCTCTACTAAAGAGTCAGTTGGGGGAGCCAAGGCTAGCTCTCTGATACACTCCAGGTCCCTCCACGCCTCCGAAGCCATCCCTACAGTTCTCAATGGTCCCAAATCTACAAACACCATAGAGTTCCTCATTAGGACACATGCATGAAAAAATATAAAAATATTATAAAAGATAAAAATATAAAAATAGCTTGATCAAGCACCTTACCACCATCATCCCACTGCTCGCCAGGAGGTAACAGCATATTGGGATCTCCATAGAAATCCATCCCAGTGCATGGCCAGTCCTCAACAAAGATAATTTGGTGCTCCAACCACTCACGGAACATACATGAGCCCACCATGTGATCCTGGGCTCTTGTGGTCTCGGCGCATCCAAGACCATGTCTTACAGCTGCAGTGCTGACACCCACTCCAGCATGAGCGGGATCAAGATAGATCCATAACCAAACTACTGTGTCTCTCCTTCATGATAGTTGTTGAGTTGTCTCTTCATATTTGCTGTCACTGTCTCTGCCCATTTAAACATGGTTGGATTAAGGAATTCGAGAGCTAACAACATATGAGTCTTTGATGCCTCGTGTTTGGCCTAGGAGCATGCTTCCCTGGTTACCATGAACAAAACTGCACAGAGAACTATGTCTTCTACTGTCGGGATTACCACCTTCCCGTTCTTTGTCTTACGTGCCTGGGGACACACTCGTGCCATTATCATCTCTAGTGTCTCGCCCGCAGGGTGTTGGCCCTCTAAGATTTGCCTCTCTCCCCATCAAGATAATCCTGTTAAAATGTACACATTTGTCGCATCGAACTTGATATCTCAGCCTCGGATTATAAATTTCCCATCTGTCGGGTTCCATGCATGGATTATCAGCTCTAATAGATCAGGTTGGGACCAAAGATGCAGAGTCAAGAAGAACTTTAGCAATCCACATTCACCTAGAGCATTTTGACATCCGGCGTTAGCAAAAGCCTCCTCGTCATTAGCATCATGAACTTGCTCTTGCCAAATATAAGCCATAATGCCCTGCATAAAGAGAAAAAATGAATTAGAACTTCATTCATGAAAATTAGTCCATAATTCGCATAAGAACATGATTTTTCATCGCCATCGCAGTTTTTTTGAAAATAGTCATGCTGGCGCGAGGTTCATAGTTCAAATTTTTCGTGGTCATCGCGGAAGTACATCAGATTTCCGAGACGACCGGGGCGTGTTACATGCAAGCTGCGCTTGATCATCGCAGACCCGAGCGGTATATCTGCGATGACTGAGCGGTGGATGTTAATTTAAAAATCTGCCCAAAATCACATATCTAATGGTCAAATGCATAAAAAAACTAACGAAATGAAGTGCAGGAGAATGACTACCTACTTGATCAAAGTTTCACAGTGAACTGTCAACCGATGAGGCCGCAATCAGCTCACGAAGTTAGCATGGGTTGGCACTCCAAAATCTCCAATGGTGAATCGTATAGTGCAAATGGTAAAAATGAATTGGTTTACCCCCCTTTTATAGTAATTTTTAAATTTTTTTTAAAAATTGCACTTTATAATGTGGGTTTTTTACCCTTTTTTGTATGGCTAGTTGGGATTTTGGCTTTTAATCCTGTTTCCGCATTATTTATGTTGAATCGATTTTATGATTGACGTGTTTTCGTGCAGAATTACAGGTGGTGGAGTTGCGTGTGCACTTGGTCCATAAAGTCATCTTTAACGCTCTTTTCCAACTCAAAAAAATGGAAAGATAGTCGAGTTGTTCCTTTGGACTCGTTAAACGGAATGAGAGGCGGTCCACTTTAAGCTCTTTTCCGACCGTGTAAACGAGAAAAGATTGTTGGGTTTTTGTCGTTTTAGGCTCGTTATTGGATGCGAAACGACGTGATTTCGATCGCTTTTTTACTTTTTTGGGTCGAGATCACTAATCACGAAAAGTACTCCATGATCGTAATGGTCAAGCGGTTCTTTCGAGTATCATTTTATACTTTTTTGGACTCAAGTCACAACTTTACAAAAAAGGACCCCCCTTGGAGCTTTATTTTCCGTGTCTTTTTCAAACTCCCTAAACATGAAAAAGACTCTGAGTTTTACCTATTTCGGACTCGTTAAACCCTCACGACATTGGACTCGTCACCATGACGAGACTCGAGCTTCTCCTCTGTAGGGCTCGTTAAACTATTAGTAGGTTGGAATCGACTAAAGGTTGAGCTTATACCACAAGCATATGCTATCCCCTTCAAGCTTGTTTTCAAAAATAATTAGGGTACTCACCAGTGATGGTGGGGGAAAATTTGGAAAACGTCACTGATTGTCTATGGTACAGTCACTCTTGAACATCGACACTTCTGCTTCTTGTCGGGTTGGGACATCCATACATTGTCATTTGGCCTTCCATGGGTTTGGGTTGTCATTTAGCCTCACTCCATCTAACTCATGTTGTCTCCATTGAAGCCTCTGATTCTTTGGTACCTGAATGCTACCACCCTCCGGAGTTGTGTCGCTGACATGTTCAAGAGTATAATCCTTCTGTAATTTACATCCTTGCCTTTTCCTCTGATACACTGTTTCACCCTCTACCACTTGTTCCTTGTCTTGTGTTGTTGATGGGGGAAACATCATGGCCTTCCTATGACAAGTCGTCTCCTGTTGACATCAGCTCATTATCCAAGATATTGATCTAGAGATCCCTTTGGTACCTTGGAGCATGCATGCGTCAATGGCAAGTTCTTCACGCCTGACGGTCAACTTACATGATTGGTCGCCAATTGGGTGATTCCACACGTGTTTGAATTCAATTCATTCTTCACACTTCGTGGATTGTACTGGATAGTACCTTGAGAACCATTGGCATTATTGGTGGCTTCTCTCGCGCTTGTTAACAGTTTGCATCATCGACCGGTAATCAAGTGATTTTCTATCATGCTCGACTTCAACGCCTCTATTCACATGTTAGAATTTGTACTATGCTTGGTTGGGTTCAAGACCCCAAACTCAGATCACACATGTCTGGGATGCGTGGATTGGTTCGTGATTACATGGGTCACTGATGGATGGCTGTGACCATGCCTAAGTCTCTATGGATGGCTGCGACCATACCTTTATCCTTATCATGGTCTCATTAGCTGGATGGCTGCATCCATACCACAAACCTAGTTCATATGTCTTTTGGATGGCTACATCCATGCCTAAACTACATGTATTTCACTATCAGAGATATCAGTTGTACTTACGCCTGCAAGTTCTTCCAGATGGTGTTCCAACTCAGTCAGGTTGGTAAAAAATTTCACCCCTCCCACTCTCTCGGGCTTCCTACTTTAGGGGGCATCTGTTACATAGTAATTTGTCACTGCCTTCACCCCTGGTCCATCTACTATGTCATGTGTCCAAGTCAAACATGCTCATGTTGAACAAATGCTCTCTAATCATGCCAATTGACCCACTTTTCCTAAGTTATCTGCCTCATCGCAACTATTGGCTCAATAAACACATTGAACGGCACCTCTAAATAGTCATGTCGCACTGCCAGCGTGGAAGTACATCTGATTCCCACAATGGTCTGATTTCATGCCCCAGCGCGAGGTTGCTTATTATCTTTAGCGATGATCTGACTATATGCGTTGCTCACTCACGATGTCAACACTGAAGCTCAGTTATCTACCAACGATGACCCAGATTGGGCGAATTTGTTCCAACAGTCGGCCTTCTGGATGACTCCAAACCTAGTTGTTAGCATAGGTTGTGTCGCCCTTCCTTCCCTGGCATGGAAGTTCCGTCATTTGTGCTACCTTCCTTGGTGATAAGCTCTCTCTTCCCCCTTTCATGGAGACTCCTCCTATTTAAACACTCACTTTTGATATGATCATCTAATAGTTGGTAGTTAGTAAATTCTTGGATTGAGCAGTGTTGTTAGTACTTTTGATAGATAGCTAGTGTGAGAGTGTTTGGGGAAGGTTGTGAAGTGCCCTTGATTTCATGTCAAACTTATGAGTGAGAGAGAGACCTTTGTATGTTGGGAGATCCATCTTCAAAGAGTGAATGCTTGAAGAACATGCTGGCTGGATCCCTCTAAGAAGGCTTGTGACGTCAAGACTCCAGTTGTAAGCTTACTCTTATTTCATTATTAATGCAATCAATGATGTTTTCCTATGTCTTGTATGTAATGTACTTGGTAGCTCATGAATTCTTGACTTTGTGAGTAAATAGTTCATTGTTGTATCCGGTTACGTGCTTTGTTGTATTTCCTTTGCATTGTTTCAGGTTGATCACTCATCGAGGAGAAGGAAGCGAAAGCTGGAGCAGCGCAATGAAACGCCATCGACCACCGGTTGAGGTAGGCCTCCAAATTTAACTGTTTAAGGAAAACTATTGTTGATCTGTCCTTGTTTGTGACAAGACCCACTCTAGGGCTAGAGGGGTTGCCTCTGTCCGCAGAGGGAACACTTTCCTACATCACAAATTGGCGACTCCATTGGGGAGCCTATCCTATGCTTTTCTCTCTACTCTTGTTCTGATTTTGAATTTGGTCTCTCTTTGCTTTTTAGGATTTACTAGCAGTCTTTTGGATCACCTGGGATGATCTGGGAGGTCCCTCTGTTATCTATTAGATTGGCTGGTTTTGGTTTGGGAGTTTTTGGCTTGTTTTCCCTTGTTTTTTGCATCATCACAGTTTTTAGTTTAGCAGTCGCGCTAACATCATGATCACCCTTTTGTAAAATCCTGTGCATCATGGAATAACACCACACAGCCGCGACAATCCTGGAAATTGGATCATCGCGGGAAAGGCGTGTACTCCCACGCTGACAGCACTCTGTCGATACAACTAGCTCTTTTTTAGTGCAAGTTGCTAGTGTTCCACTCGCGAAGATACATGTAGGATTGATTTTCTCAATTCTATCTCCGAATTTTGCCAATCAACTTAATCCCTTGCCATTTTTGCTCGCTCAGTTATTTGTTTTTCACTATTTACATTCAAGGCACTCGTCCTTTGGCTTGGTTGAATGAATTTTGCATTTTTTCCCGTGTGACCTAGTTCATCATTTCAAGCTCCTTGAATCAGTTGTCTTGGTTGCTGGCTTTTCCAAGATTCATTTACAACCTCTTATTGGTTTGATTGAGCCTTCCCCTTTCTTGGTTTCTGGTTGATTTTTAGTGACACTTGTTGAACCAGTCTTTGGTATTGATTCGATTTCTTTTCGCTACCAAACATAGATCACGATTGTTTGGATCAACTGGTTCTTTCACTCTTGCTTGGTTGTTTCATTGGGTTTAAAAGAAAAAAACATCAAAAAATCAAAATTTGCATTTGTTTAGTGTGCGAAAGTGAAAGTGCATTTTCATTTCAAAATTGCATGTTGAAAAGCGAATGATAAAATCTCTTATTAGTAGTTCCCATATACATTGTAGGAATTGATGTTTGTATGCGTTGCGAAATTGCATTTGTTTGGCTTGGTTTTCTTGGTTTGGGAATGATCTCTTTACCCTCTCATAGGTAGGTGTTCATCGAAAGAAAAGATATTTCACTCATTTTAGTTGCATCCTAGGGTTTGTTATATACACACGGTAGGGCCTAAAACTGAAACATAATTCAAGATCAACCTTAAAACGAACTGAATAAATCTAACAACGCATTGGAATATAATGCTCATCATTTAGAGGTCTAGGCTAGAGACGTGCTTCGGCGTCGTTAAACCTAGTCACTATTGTTCTCACTCAAGGTTGGGTGATTCCTCCTTCTGTGACTCAATAGTGGTCTAGTACGGAATTGTGCTCCCACATACCATCGAGTATATATTGGGAGACCCCACTAGGTTATCATCCTTTATCCATAGGAAGCTGTGTCTGCTACCTTGCAAACCGTAACGCACTGAACACAACATTTAGGATGATTGACTGTTGTATGGAAAGTCCTCGGTTTTCATACGACTGCCAAGGTGTATATGTAGTTTTACGGATTGTCACTTTCATTCATTTTCGGACTCCTTAAAAGGAAAGGTCCATCTAAGCACTTGTCACTTCAAGCTCATTAAATATTCGAAGGAAACTAGAGTCATATTTTGGTCCTTTTCTCGACTCTTTAAAGATGAAAAGGTCAAGTCTTGTTCCTGTGTCTTAAAATTTATTTGGCCACGTTCACATTTACCCGGTTAAATCTTGTTTGCGTTTAGCTTGAGTAGGGTTCTTTCTCGTTATTTTTCCTAGGATTTTGAAGTGAAACATCCTCGCGGAATCACTGATCTCGTCTCCCATTCCAAGTGACCAAGGGTCTCCATCCTCTGTTGCTCCCGAGGTTCCGGTTGTTAGTGATACTCTCCCTGTTATCTCGAGTATCCAACCACTTAACTCTCGCGCCCCAGAAGACGAGTTCTATGATATTAATTGGAATCCCATTTGGGAGCCTTCTGATGAATACTTCCCTATTACTCCTCCTAGTGTTTCAGTCCCAATGTCTTCCTCTGACATGGAGGAGACGACTCCCATCTCTGGTGAAGAATCCATTGTGTCAGAAAGTGAAATACCTATTCCGACAGAACCAGGAACTTCACCTTTCCATGTCACTTCCCTTGGTGTCACATTGCCTTTAAGGTATAATGCTTTGTCGGACATCATTAGTTCTAGGTCTCCCCTTTCGAGTTCCATATGATCTTGTACTGTCCCTCCGAATTCAGAGTCATTCATCCCTCAAATTCACAATGCATCCATCACATCTGTTCCGACCATACCAACTATTTGTGTGGATGCTTCAACCCTTGTTGTCAGTGCTGCCACTACCTCTTCAGTGGTCACTACTATTGCCAGACCTTCTGTTGGTCCTAACCCATAGTGGCCCAACGACAGGAGTTGTCGATCCCGCACTAAGTGTCTCGCCTTCTTCTGGTTTCATTCCAGCAGGGCTGACATATGATCAGTATGTACAAGCTCTTCAGAATCCGGATCCCCAAAATCCATTCAATTATTATGATTCGCGTGGAGCTCATATCTATTATCCCGGACCTATAGCCACTCAACCCATGGTTGTGGTCATAGTCCGGTTGTCATTTGCTTGGGGCCCCACTAGTTATCATGGTGGCCAAGCATCGCCTGCAAATTTTCAAGGGCCACCATGTCAAGGTCAACTGTCTTACAGACAACCTTATGCAGGGGAACCTGGAGGCCCACAAGAGTAACCCTATCAAGGACAACCTTCGGCCTTTGGTGGTTCTTCTTTTACCTATTTTGGGCTACCCTATGGTAACCCAGGACAACCTTATGCTCAACAAGGTCAACCAAGTATCCAACAGGGCTACTCTTTTAGGCAAGTTGGTCAGCCTTATGCTCAACAAGGCCAATCAAGTGTCCAGCAAGGTTACCTTTCTAGAGAAGCTGGTCAGTAGTATGTTCAACAAGGCCAACCCACTGTCCAGCCTGGTCAACTGACTAGGCAGAGTGGTCAGCCTCAAAATCAACCAGGCCAACCAACTGTCCAGTTTGCTCAGCCATCCAGCCCATCAGGACAACCCTCAGTTGTGCAAGGACAACCCACTACATAGCAAGCTCAACCTCCTGGGCAAGTGAGTCAACCTCAATCTCAACTAGGTCAAACTTCTAGTCAGATGGTTCAACCTCAATTTATTGAAGGACAACAATCTAGGCCTGCTCAATCGGGCACTCAAATGATGGTTTCTTCTCAAGCACCACCCAATTTTCAGCCCCAGTCTGGACTCCAGACCCAAGTCAGTTCTCATACTTAGGTTGGATCTCGATCTCCACCTGACTATCAAACCTAGCCTGATTATTAGGCCCAGTTTGGAGACCAACCGCCTTATTGTACCCAACAACCCCAAGGGCAAGCTCAATTTGCCCTGTATCAAAATTATCAACAACTGCAGGTAAATCCTTATCAGATGATCCGGATTTAAACAGGAACGCAATAAATTACAGAGATAACCATATACACAAAGATGCAGCGGAAATAATACTTCATTTCATTAATGGAAAATACCGAAATATGCTTACAACCGGAAATAGAAATACCAGCTAGGGC